>JAEMWC010000136.1:882500-907500 GCA_016490735.1 Pachyseris speciosa | reverse complement strand
AGATGCTCAAATAAATTAGGGTTTTACCTCTTTGCAGATGACACTAACATTCTCTATGTGGACAAAAATTTGAAAGATCTTGAAACAACAGTCAACCATGAACTTCAAAACCTTTATAACTGGCTGACAGCCAATAAACTAACTCTTAATATAAAAAAATCCAACTTTGTAATATTTCATCCTTACCAAAAGTGACTTACTTACCAACCAAAACTTTGCATGTTTGATAATGAGAAGAATAAATATGTTCATCTCGAGTCTAAAGTCTACATAAAATATCTGGGCGTTCTCAATGATCAGAATCTCTCTTGGAAATATCACATTGATTCTATTGTTACAAAAATTAGCAAAAATGTTGGGCTGATTGCAAAGCTACGCCACACTGTACCTCGACCAATACTTTTGAATATCTATAAGTCACTAGTTCATCCATATTTAACCTACAGTCTTGCTGCCTGGGGCCAGGCATGCAAGACTTATCTTAATAAAATTTTAATTCTTCAGAAAAGAGCTCTTCGCTTATTGTACTTCACAGACTGGCATGACCATGCAATTTCTTTATTTCTCGAAGCAAACGTCCTACCAATAACTTTTCTTTATTATGAATTGGTATCAACCTTAATGTATGATATCAATAATGATAAAGCCCCAACATATATTCTAAATTTATTTCAGAAAACGCGTAATATTCACTCATAAAATACACGATCGACATGGTTGGCATAAAAATAATTTAAGAAGGGCGTTTGTTGACGGTCTTACCACCTAATGATGAAAAAGTAACTTCTTCTAAAAAAAACCCAATTCAAGTCTAGAGTGCTCAAACCATACCTATTTCAGACCAAAATGGTCAAAATGGATACCCTATTTCAGACCAAGACAGCTGAAAAGCCATACCCTTTGGGGCCACACATACCTATATAGCCTATACGAGGGAGTACCCCCCCCCCCCCAACCTCCCAGGACGGAGATACTGCTGTAACCTCAGGATTAGCAACATACATAAACTGAGACTATCAAGCTAAAACACTTACTACAAATTGTTTAAATACGCATGACTATATAATCACATCATGATTTGCTATAGAAAAAGACACATGAGGAGAACGTTTACAAACGTAACACGATATGCGACAAAACCATCTTAATTTTTTATGTAAGTTAAAGGGGCAGTGTCACGCTATTGTACCATCACTTTGAAAAGCTTAAAACTGCCAATACATCAGTGGAAACCTTAAAATAATGGTCTAGTTTTGTTGCCAAAGACTGTAGTACTGCATTGACACCATAAACTTCTTTATTCCATGTAAGATGACGAGGATGGAAATGGATTGAAATTTGAAAAAACTTGCCAGTTTTTTCAAAATTTCAAGCTATGCATTGAAAAATCACCATAAAAATTATTGTGGTTAGCTCTTCCTACTAAAATTTCATTGGAATTAATCTTGCTGATTCTGTAGGAGCATTTTTTGCACAATAACAGGTAAAAGGCAGTAATTTTGGCAGAATTGAACCAAAAACAGCAAAAATCGCGGTGACAGTGCTCCTTTAAGCTTACTCCAAATTCCATCTGGAGCAGGAGCCAGGGAACCTTAGCTTGACAATTTCAAGGATTCGCAAATTGTGGAAGACAAAACAACAGTTCTGATTCAGAATCAAGGAAAGAAAATCGTGGCTAATCCACTCTCACTGAACAAGAATACTGAGGATAAATTTGCCTGATCTGAATCGGCGTGCGCTAGTATATAGCCTGACCAACACATGCATCTGCGATTATAATCAACATACAGGGCACGCATATGATGTACACATTTATGTTTCTCTTTCCTAACATTGTGTTAAAAGTGAAAACGCAAACAGGAATTAGAAAGAAAATAAAAATAAAAGAATTGTTAAGGGTTATTTCGTCGCTGCTCAAAATCTCGCATAGTCACAACAACACAACACAGAACCGTCGACTGTCTGGTGCCTGTATGCGCCTGAGCTTAGCTATGCAGTAAATAATGAAAATCCATGTGATGTTGTCAGCAGGAAAACAAAAGAAAAGACAGATAAAAATGATGATATGATTTCCTTCATCGTCGAACGATCAAAATTCTATTTACTTACGTTGTAATATTGGAAGGTGCGTCTGTTGCATTTGTTGCATCCGCCATTTTACAAGTCTTAATTCTAGCGCCAAGTCCTCGAGCATTCGTCTGCAGAAGACAGAATGTCACGTGATTTCCAGGAAAACCCTCGACGTCCCAAAGCCACTCTAAATTAACGCAAATTCCGGTCCAAATTCGGACGGAAGGACGGTGCCACTGTAGGGTATCACCGTGATTTGGGTACCCCTGTCAGCCAAATCACTTGTGATTTGGGTATCCCCAGTAGGTGATTGTTCGTAGCATTCCAATACGTTAGGACGAGAGTGGTGGTCAATCGGCTGCTGGAAAGTATACAGGTATAGGTTTGTATTAGAATTCTATCGTCCAACTGGTTTATCACGAAAGCATACAACAATACAAGGCACGAAAAGTCAGTTAAAAGTGATTGCTACAATCACCGGAACAGCGTAACGAGCCAACAAATCATGAAAGAACTTCAAGCGGTAGTTTCATTAGCCTCCCAGGCAGTCGTTTTTAGGGGACTCGTATTTCATCTCCTCCCCAGGGTTTTGAAGGGAGGTTTGAGAGGAGGTCCAGCACCCGACAGATAGCCTGACTTCTGGCTGTATATTTATTGTGGTCTTATTCGCTCAGAAGCCCATCAAGCAGATCAAGCTAATTATCCAGCCAGGCCGACCACATGCTGGCAGAGATAGTAGAGAGCTTAAGCAACGACGACGGCGACGGCAACGAGAACGCCACAAAACAATAGGCTTAATGAGCAAATACAATGGCTCTGCACGTGCGTTTTACATTTTGGTACATTTCTTTGCCGTCCTCAGCAAAACAGCAACGTGAAATGACCAAATTTTAGGTTTTGTGGAGAACGTGAGCGTATGACGGTGAACTCTTCATTCTTTTTCCCAACTCCAATGCCGTTTTTACTAATTTAGCTCCTGGATAGGTCGCCAACAAATTACAAGTTAAACAAGTTGGAAATATCGCGAAAGAGTTACAATAACGAGAAGTAACATTTTGAAATGACGTTTTCCTTGCCGTTGCCGTCGTCGTTGCTTAAGCTCTCTACTATGTGTCAGGCCCGGCCAGGGGTTTTGGGTATACAGTATCTAGAGCCGTTTTAATTCAGGTATTTGGTATTTTTATGTTACAATTCGGGTATAAAGTATCTGGTTTTTCCTGAATTTTAGGTATTCGGTATACCCACATGAATTAAAAAGAGTTGTGAGACGGGGTGAAATGCGAGTCCTCTGCGGGGGAGGCTATTCTTGGATTTTCACATGACATCATAAAAAATCAGACAGACTTTTGACAGACATTTTAGAAATGTATCTGCTTGATTGTTTTCAGCTCAGTATCGTGCTTTGTTTTGAAAATAGAGCAGAGTGAATTTTAGACTTTTTTAACAGTGTGTGACTCAAACATGTCTGCTAGTTTCAAAAGCATGAGGCCCTACCAGGGGGGCGGGGGAATCCAATAAAATCCCTAATTCTCGGCCTTGATGTAACGTTCGAAATTTTGCCGGGAATGATGTCTCTTGTCGGGATTTCATTTTATGTGCTGTCGCTACTGAAAACCAAGAATAGTTTTAGAGAAGAATTAATATAAAACCCCACATAACATTACAAAGCATCAAAGCATATATTAAAGCTTGGCAACATGTACAATAAAGACTGCTTGTTCCCCGACTGGTTTCTAAGCCCGCGAAAAGTGTACTGTCGGAAGAACCGAAGTTGCGGTCGTGAGAAGCTCGTGAAGTCTTCGTTACAGGAAGTTGCCTCAACGTGACTGATTATCACATGACCATCAGTGATAGTTTTACCCGAGAAGAAAACCGGATCGTTCATTGAAGCTACAATTTCACGAAGGTTTCCTCAAAGATGACGGTACACATGTCCACTTCTTTTGAATTAATCGTTGTCATTGATAACGTTTTAGATGTTTAGATTAATTTGGTTTCCTTATTTTGCTTTTAAATGGGAAAACAGTCATATGAGGACGACGAAAACTTTGGTAGTTACTCGGTTGTGGGCTCGTTCCCTAAAGATTTTGGGTAAGTTGTCGTTGAATTTCATCTTGTTCAGGTTGTTTCGTTTTCTCTTAACAGATATTTTATTGAAAGGAAAATTTTCTATTTCAGTATTCTCCGAATACAATTATAATAAAGTGTTGTGTTATACTGTTAAGTTGTATTACGTTCACGAGAAGTGCTCTGATCTTTGAGTTAATCTTCTCTATATTTGACACTTTGCTCTTGAAATCTTAAAAGGTTTTATTGAATTTGTTACCTTCGTAAGGTTTCACTTCTTATTCGAGCAAATTAGCGTGCAGCCAAATCAATTTTTCGGTCAGCAACTTGGATTCAAATCCGGTGAAAGTTGTACAAGACCTTCACTGCATAATCCAATTTGGGATCTTGGTAGGCAAGCTTGTGTGCAAGAATGGACACTGGATCATAATATAAAGCCCAGCTAAGGCTTCAAACATGGTGTTGCCACATGTTGCTCCAAAATTTGCTGTATAACATCGTTGTGAAATATATAGCAAAATGGCATCTAAAACTGGCCCTTACAAAGCTTAGTAAGATTTTGAAACATTTTTGTTCCTACTGTAATAATGGTACATGGAACATTTAACACCCCATCTTGATGACGTTTGGCCATATTTTAATTTTAATTTTAATTAACGAACACTGCACGTGCACTCTTTGTGACAGTTGACTCGTAATGTAATAATTTAATTTCCTTTTTTATTTTATGTCTAATCGTATCTATAACAAAATTCTCGATCGTGATTGGTTCTCCGCGCGCCTATTTGTCACGTAATCGACGCGCGATCACGTGGGTGTCCAATTACAGGTATCCAATTTGAACTTTTTGTAATTGGACACCTGTAATTGGATACCCACGTGATTTTCACGTCAATTACGCGCGCTTTAATGGCTTCCTTTGCAAACGTTTCCTGCAGTTTTCAAAACATATGGAAAGCGCTACAGACGTTTTCGCTCAAAAGACCTTCCAAAAGAAATTTTTAATTCCGAAATTTGTTATAGATACGATTAATTAGTAATTGGACCTCGAAATTTGTTATGGATACTATTAATTAGTAATTGGACCTCGTGTCGTACAATTCAGGGAGTAATCGCGCTCGTATTTTCAAATCAGCCTCGCGCTTCGCGCTCGTCTGATTTTGAAATTACTCGCGCGATTACTCCCTGAATTGTACTCCATTCGGTCCAATTACTATTACTTATTATAGCTTAAATTACTGTAGTTCTAATTGGTATATTTGTAGGTAATCCTTATTGTATATATTTTGAATTTTTATTTTTATATACTGTGTCTCCAGTTGGCTCCTTGTCACTTAGGAGCTAGATCCTCAATTGACACAAATAAAGTATCATCATCATTATCATCATCATCATCATTGGATAAATATTATGCTCCTGAAAAATGTTGGCATGATGTTTGATGTTCATTAACAGCTGCTTGTCATACATTGTTTTACAACACATTAGATGCATTTTACAACATTTTACTATATCCATATGCAATAGACATACTCAGCCTCTTATGTAATTATTTGTGGACAAGCTTTATTTGTATTTTATACCTTTGTATATTTAATGCTATAATTAGATAGGCAGGTCCACATCAGCCTTTGGCTGACTTTTACCAACCTGCATTAACAAATAAAGCTATGTATGTATGTATGTATGCATGCATGTATCTTTCTTTTGTGTGTTCCCACTTAGGCTATGCTAGTGAGGTCTGGGCCCCTCAAACGACCGTCCATCATTAATTTTACTTATTTTAGAGGGTGTTCAACGTCGGGCTACTCGTTTCATTTTAAACTGTAGTTATAAAGTGTCGGAAAGACCCAACTATAAGTCCCACTTAAAAACGCTAAAAATGTTACCATTATGTTATTGGCACGAATTTTGAGATATCTGCTTCTTCTATAAGTGTATGCATAAGTACTACAATATTAATGTTAATGAATATACCAATATAATCACTGGTCATACTAGGAATGCCAACCACTCTAATTTACGACCTAATCGTGTCGGTACTTCCTTATTTCGTGACTCATTTTTCAATCGCATTGTTGCTTTATGGAACAATATTTCGTTTGATATTCATGAAAGTAAAGCTCTCTCTACCTTTAAAGACTGTCTATTTAACTACTTCTTCAATAAATTTATCACTAATTTTGACACTTCTAGAATTCAAACATGGAAAACAGTCTACCCTCATTGTCACTCAATTAATAGAAAGAACTGTTGTTAATTATTAGTTTTTGTTTATGTATGTTTTAGTATAAGTATATATTTATGGGGGCTGACCTCGCTGGGACTTCAAGTCTGTACGTTAGTCCCTCATTTAGTGCCTTTTTTTTTTCTTTTTCACTAAATGGAAATTACTAAATAAATGTATGTATGTATGTATGTATGTATGTATGTACATGTATGTATGTATGTAACATTAAAGGGATTCATTTTAGATATTAAGTTGCAGTTTAGTTTACAGTAGGTGTGAATGTACTGTGAAAAGGTGTTGAACACTAAAATTAAATGACATATCCCTGCAAATTATGTACAGTAGATGTAGTGGTTCAATTTTATCCTTGGTTTAAATTTTTTATCCCTTTTTTGGGAGGTATAGTAATATACAGTAATGTATGATAATTTGCATAAAACAAAGGGATAAATTAAAATAGTTAAACCAGGATAAAATTGAACCACATGCACAACATTAAAGTGCACCTAACCCCAAAATATTTTTTTACTAAAATAAATCTTTGCACCTGTTCGAAACGCATTGTGCCTCTTAGTGCTTTTCTAAACCAAATCTTGACTTTTTATAGGCTGTAAAAGGTTCGAATTCTAACCATTATCAGTTTCACGACCAAGTCATAAGAGGCATGAGTCTATTCCAGATTTGACGTCACAAACTGATTTGCATCGCAGAAAGTCTTTGTAAACATGCATGCAAATCAGTTTGTGACGTCAAACCGGGGAATAGACCCATGCCCCTTCTGACTCGGTCGTGAAACAGACGATGCGTAGTTTATAGTAAGTTTGGAAGCTTATAAAAATGTCCAAAACTGGAAATAAAGGCTACATGTTTTTGGAAAAGGTAAACAGTTTAATATTAGCGGAAAAATATTTTGGGGTAAGGTGTATTAATGCATTTACGTGGCAAGTTTGCCACTTGCATATATTTTGCTTATCAATGAACACTGCACACATAGCCCTTTGTCTATTTAGATAAAATACTACTAAAACCCATGTACACCAAGATAGTTAAATAGTGCCCAAAATGTTTGGTAAAAAATTAAAAAATTAAATTGATATTAAATTGATTAAATTGATATTCCTGATAAAATTAATGTATTGGTGTGAAAAGGTTCTAATATTGTTGAACCTACATGTAACAAAACATTGTTCAGCAGTCATAAAAGGTTTACACCTGGGGCTTTTGATGTTTGTCCCCAGCCACACAAAAGCTCTTATTAACCTTTATTAATGACTAAAGAAATGTTATTTAAAAAATACAGACTCAGTAGTTTCGACCTTATTTGCAAAGTTGTTTAATTTGTGTTTGACATTAATTGAAGGGCTTGGTGAAAAACTATGCCAAGTGGATTTGTAGGTGAATGCATTTTTGGCCCGTATTTTCTCGAAGACTAAGGGCAAAGCAGTGAAAAAGAATACAGGGCAATGTTAACCACATAAAGACAAGCCTGTATGCAAAATACCAGCAATTTTGGAGCAAAATTAAAAAAAAAAACTCCCAAAAATCCACTTAGCATAGTTTTCCACAAAGCCCTTCAATTGTTTGTTAGTAATTATCAGTCAGATCTTAGGCATCACTTGATTCATAAGGTCAATCCATGCTGATTTCATTGTTGCTTCTTAGCTATGGGCCTGAAGATCAGGATGAGTTGGCCAACAGCGACAATAAACCCAGAATTCTATTACTTGGTCTTCGAAGGTTTGTTTAATAACTTTTTCACTGGACTATTCTCACACCAACCAGTTAGCTCAGTTAGTAGAGCACTGGACTACCATGCAGGAGGTCACAGGTTCAAACCCCAGCCAGACCAACACTCAGGGTCTTAAAAATAACTGAGGAGAAAGTGCTGCCTTTGTAATGACATCTACAAATGGTTAGACTTTCTAGTCTTCTCGGATAAGGACGAAGTACTTGTTCTTAATCTGTGGGATATTAAAGAACCCACGCACTCACATTTGAAAAGAGAAGGGGCAAAGTTCCCGGTGTGGTGGTCTACCTACACTTAGTATAAATCTACTAGCGTTCTATCACGAATGCCGTTCTCTGATTGGCTATGTTACTCACTATCTATTCTGTGATAGATAGTGAGTAGCGGTTGTCAACAAAATGGCGCGTGCTTCTTCGCGTTTTCGAAGTGTCTGTGAGGAGAATTTGAATAAATTTACTTGTTTAGTTTTGAATGACTATTAGATTTATACTAAAACAATTAGATTATTCGCTCTCGATTTCTATGCGTGATAGCTGATTTGGGCTGCGCCCTCATCAGCTATCACGTGATAGAAATCTCGAGCTCATAATCTAATTGTTAATTAAATAGAATGTGGTTTGGGGGAGGGATTTGCAGTTATGGGCCTACAGTAATTGTCGCAAGCTGTTGTAGTGTCCCTTCCAGGTCTCTGGCAAAGCTAATAAACTAAAAGAAAAAAAAAATACTGATTTGCAGGTGTTGAGAGGCAGTACATGCATACAGTATGCCTCAGAGTGTTGATCACCTAATATTTCTTAGGTTTCTTAAATTTTTGTGTGCATTGCTGTACTTGTAATGCTAAGAGAATAAAATACCTTTTTTATTCTTATATTTTTTTTTATTGTTCAAGGAGTGGTAAATCGTCTATTCAGAAAGTCGTTTTCCACAAGATGTCACCAAATGAAACACTCTTCTTGGAGAGCACGAATAAAATAGTGAAAGATGGTATCCTTTAATAATTGTTTTTAACTTACGGTGTGGTCTGTCTCTACCTTTCATCTGTCTTTGACATTCATGTGTGGGTTGGGTGGCTGGGTGAGATCAGATATGTACTGATAGCAGCAGCCAGAGCCAGAGCATTGTAAACTGTCCCTGAAATGCCCCAACGGGGAGAGGATAAGTAAGTATGTATGTATTTTATTCATGATGTGTATTACAGTACATGAACATGTTTATGTAATGTTTAATAAATGAGCAGGAGTGTTTTATCAAGTTTAAAACACGAGGCGCAGCCAAGTGTTTTAGGACATGATAAAACACAAATTGGAAATTTATTGAACAGTTTAAAAAACTTTACTGTACATCTATCCATTCTCACACTAAAATTTATATTTTGGGTTAATTTGGCCTAGAAAATTGGATGCAAAATGTAGCTGTGTCTTTATCAGACCGACCGGTTAGCTCAGTGGTAGAGCACGGACTACCGTGCGGAGGTCGTGGGTTCGAACCCCGGCCGGACCAACACTCAAGGTCTTTAAATAATTGAGGAGAAAGTGCTGCCTTTGTAATGACATCTACAAACGGTTAGACTTTCTAGTCTTCTCGGATAAGGACGATAAACCGTAGGCCCCGTCTCACAACTCTTCATAATTCTCTGATTCTGTGGGACGTAAAGAACCACTAGGGACGTAACAAAACTCTGGCAGTGACCACCCTAGTGTCTGTCTTAATTTGATATTTACATTACGGGGGCACTCATAACTCATCTTCATTAATTGTAAACTGCGTTATAAGCAGTCTGGCAAAGTCCCCCGGCCAGTGTTGTAATGCGCATTTGAATATTGCATAGAAAATGCGCAATATAAATGTGATATATTATTATTATTATTATTATTATTATAAAGACACTCATTAAAAAATTAATTTCTTTTGTATTTCCTTCATGAATTATTAATGATTTTTTTAAGAATTCTTTAAGGCACCCTCAACTGGAATCAAAATGACATGATTACAGTATATATCACCGTTTCCTTGACTCTCTTGAAAGATATTTCAAACAGTTCATTTGTACAGTTTCAGGTGAGGCCATTGTTTCTTGTACAGTGTACGCTGAGGACACATGTACATTCTGTTGAGTATATGTTGGTGTGTTTATATACTTTGTTTTCCAATCCACAAAATGAATGACCAAATGGACTGTGGAAGTTTATTAATGATAACCACTTAAAAACCTGCCAGAATCAGTTTATCTTAACTTCCCTATGTAAAACTTCCCTATGTAAAAAACATCATAGGCAAGATGTTGGGTCAGGTGATGGCAATAATATAATTTGTGAATGATTTGTGGCAGTGTTTGTTATTA
This sequence comes from Pachyseris speciosa, assembly GCA_016490735.1. Lineage (NCBI taxonomy): Eukaryota > Metazoa > Cnidaria > Anthozoa > Scleractinia > Pachyseridae > Pachyseris > Pachyseris speciosa. Next base: position 897,045 of record JAEMWC010000136.1, on the reverse strand, counting down.
ACACATATCAGACTGGTTTTCTTACTAACAGTGGATTGTAATTTGTAAATGTTAATTTTTGGTAGATATGGGACTTTCCAGGGCAAATAGATTTCTTTGACCCAGCCTTTGATTCAGAAGTGCTGTTTGGACACTGTGGAGCTCTAGTGTTCGTAATAGATGCACAGGTACTGTATGCTTCATGTACTTCCAAATACACAGGAAGCAGGAAATATTATTTAATAGCAGGGAGTATTTGGAGGTTAAGCAATGTTTGTATTTCAATTTAGTACGTGGCAAAAGGTCCACACAATTTGACCATTCTTTTGACCATCATTTTTGCCAGAGGCCTGTTGCTATCTCAAACCAAGCATATTTCAAACTCAAATGTTAAGGCTTGGTCTCAAGTATTTGTTTCCAAGTACTTGTAACTCAGTTATTTTCCCTGATATGAAAGAAAAATGCTTTTACAGTCAAACCATGATAATGCTTCCGTACCCTGAAAGGGTCATCCCAATGTTTTTATTTTATATATTTATAATTACTGCATATCTCAAGCTACATGTAAAATGGAACATGCAGAGTGGGATCATGAATTGAGTTACGTACAAAGCACAGTTGTGGTTACCTGCAAGATCTGAAATTGCTCTATATGTTAGGTCTAAGCAATTAAAGTAATTGTCTATATTAAGTTTACAGTTTGATGCGGTGGGTACTACATTGAGTTCCCATTTTAAACTTACTGATTAGTTCCAAGGTTCAAGAGCACGGGACTGCATTGTTCAACAAAATCACATCCAAATTTAATTACCTATTACATTTATGTGCCCCCCTGGAGTACTCCTGGAAACTGTAGGTGTGTGGATTATTCTGTACAAGTGATGTTAAATAATCATCATGATGTTTCTTGTCCTTTTCACAGGATGATTACATGGAAGCATTGGGAAAACTCCACATGACTGTCACAAGAGCCTACAAGGTAATGTTGCAAGTATCCAAATTACAGATATGTATACTGCAGATTATTTCTGCTTTGCCAGACATGTATTTCTATTTCTATGTGATTGTGCCTGGTCGTGGTTGTCGGGCTTACCTCAAGGTGTCTCAGTTTGCAGTGCTTTCATGTACAATTCATCCACAGTTGGCTGTTGTTAGGTGCTGTTCAGTGGTGGTCACATGAAGTAAATGTGTATCATTCCCTTTTGTTGACTATGCATGTACATGTATACTGATAGATACTGTAACACCTCATCTGTGTATAAATTCAACACACTTGTGTCTAAATGATGTTAGTACATTTTGTACACGACTTCTGAGTTTCTTTTTAGCTTAGGAGTATTGATTAAACCAGGGTTGTTTTTTTTGTTTTGTTTTGGTTTTTTTTTGTTTTTGTTTTTCACAACCATATGATAGGCTGAACAAGTATTAGCCAGGGCTTTTGATAGGTTGCTGAAAAAAAGTTAAATTTTGTGGGATTTTCAGGGGCAAATTCATGGAAAAATTGGATCGCAGGATTTTTGTGGGAAAAAAGTAAAAATTCACGGAAAATTCTGCGGATTTTGCAGGATTTTCGCGGGAAAAAGGTCAAAATTTGCAGAAAAATTGGCCGATTTCGTTGGATTTTAGTGCGAAAAAGTCACATTTCAAGGGACATTTCTGGGACAAACTTTGCTGAGAAACAATTAGTAAAAAACAGCTGATTTCATTGGAATTTTTTGGCAAATTCCGCTAAAATTGATCAATTTTACGTCAATTGACCAGCACTGTCTAACCTTTTTTTTTAACAGAGATAATCAATGATTGGCTCTTTAAAAAACAATTCACTCGAGCAATGAACGAATGTTTGTGGTGAATAAAACAGGTCTAATAGCCAAGATAAGTAACAAATGTGTTTTGTCAACATGTATTTGGTAATATTTCTGGCAGATTTCGCGGATTTACTTGAATTTCACGGGTCCATGACCACGCAAAATATCAGAAGCCCTGATTAGCCTTAGAGACAAAGACTGGTCATTATTAAATTTTTTTATGCAACCTTTAGCCTTGCAGTTGGCTGTCTCTTCCTAATTGTGACATACATGCACATGTGCATGTTACAGATTAATTTAATTAGGCTTCCAGTGTATAAAATATGTAATATTCTGGCCAATGGGTATGCTTTTGTGTTGAGTGCTCTTTAATTTATATGTAATTTCAGGTCAACCCAAACATAAAATTTGAAGTATTTATTCACAAAGTAGATGGACTGTCAGATGATCACAAAATTGGTAAGAGTATGACTGATATCAACTTTGAATGCACACTGCGTAAAGTACCTTAACCCTTTTGCCACCAAAGGGTCTCCCTTTGACAAGTAAAATTGTCTGCCATTAGACCGAGTAAAATCTATAAAGTCCCCCTTGGTGGTGAAAGGGTTGAGGAGATAGTTTTTAACCCTTTCACTGCCAAGGGGCCTCCCTTTGACGAGTAAAATCACCTGGCATTAGACAGTAAAATCTATAAAGTCCCCCTTGGCGGTGAAGGGGTTAAAATTGGGTCACAGTCAGGTTTCTTAATGTCAAGGACATACAGCTGTACACTGTACCACAGATTCACTGGCCAGGTTTGGAACCAATGGTGGTTTGTCAGTCGAATTATAGTCAGTGTGCAAACAACTCAAACACGGCAGCTTACTTTAGCATGTTCTTTTATCACAGAAACACAGCGTGATATTCACCAAAGAGCAACAGACGAGCTAGCTGACGCAGGGCTGGAAGGCCTGCACCTCAGGTCAGTAACTGCAACTTAAGTTGTTGTAACAATCTTTAATATTGGTTTTAAGAATTTGGCAACAGATTGAAGTGATTGTGAAATGAATGTCTTGTTGTAGAGTGTCATTGATTTTTCTCATTACTTTGGAGACTGCATGTTTAAGCTTTGTGGGAAGAAATGAAGATTTGCTTATTCAATTGAACGAAGAGAATAACCAAAACTGGATAAGCAGTACCATTCATTATTTTTCTCAATCTCTTCTTTCAGTTTCTACCTGACAAGTATATATGATCACTCAATATTTGAGGTGAGATCTGAATTTATAGTGATGTTTGATGTACATGTAATGGTTATTGTAGACCCAGATTAAAGTCACAAACTTTACAATCTGCTTTACTCTGATTTAATTTAAATTGGCCATTTCTGTCTACTACAGTTTTGCTCTAACATTGAGTCATCAAAGGTAGCTGGCTGCCAGCCAAAATTTGCCGCTTACTTCATTATCTTGGCTGGCTTCTCTACTGGCCTGTTGTTTTTGTTTTCCAAAACACAGCCTACCTACTTCAAACAGTGACAACATCAAAAACACAAAATATTGCTCATGTTCATGGATTACATGTATGTGTAAAATTGTCAAAAAAGTAATGCTTTAAAAGCTCTTGAATGATAATTAGTTGGAGTGACCAGAAATAGACCCTTTTCATAATGGCGCCCGACAAATTATTCTTTTATTCTTATGATAATGAGCCCTACTAGCCTCGTCAGCATGTGCAAAATTCAATTATAGAATTTTTTCATTATAGTGAGGTTAGTAGGGCTAATTAACACATATACAAAAGAATAATTAAAATCATCCGCCATTATGAAAAAGGTCTATGTGTTGTTTCTGAAATTTAAGTAAAACTCAGTTTACTGTTTTATACAAGTTAATTTGTTTTTTTTTTTCCTCCATAGGCCTTCAGTAAAGTTGTTCAAAAGCTTGTACCCCAGCTTCCAACATTGGAGAACTTATTAAATATTCTAATAACTGTAAGTATTGTGTAACCAGAACGTTATTATTGAGCATATTGCCATGAAATGTTCAAGGAAATATTTCAGTTATTGACCTTGATATTTTCCGTTTCCTTCAGAATTCTGGTATTGAAAAAGCTTTTCTTTTCGATGTGGTCAGCAAAATTTATGTTGCAACAGACAGGTGAGTATATTGGTACTGATGTACATATGTGTAATAGGACTTTGTGCTATCCAATTTGGAAATAATTGGGTTAAAAAATTCTTCTGACGAGCAAAATGAACTCGTCCCGCCCATTATTTTGTCTCCAAATTGGATGAGCATGACTGTAGTCCTCTTATTTATAGCTAGTCAGTCAATTCAGCATCATCAACAAAACTGTAATCCTTTATTTTCTGAGAACAAATACTTGTCCAGTTCTCAGAAATGTGAGGATAATAGTAGTGCTGACAATATTGTACCAGTATATTACAATAAATTATAATTATAATTAATGATAACATGCAGTGATTAGTTAGGGGACACAAGCAAGAAGTATGCTGTACAAATAATTACAGTGTACTGTATGTGTATGGAGCTGTACTACAACAGGCTTTGTGTGCTGGTAGTAAAAAGGTGGCATCCACATCTGCACACATTAATTTTGGTAACCTGCAAAATCTGTAGGACACGAAGCAAGTATTAAAACAATTTAAATAAAAATAATTGAGTGAAAATAAGGAAAGTTTAAGGGGCATCATCAATGGAAGTATTGTATTGTATTTAATACTAGATTACGTGAGCGAACAATGTTAACCCTGTGAGTTTTTGTTCGCAAACCTCCACATTTTTGTGTAAAATTTACCAGTAATTAATTTTGTATTGCTGTGTGGAAATAAAGAAACATTTGAAACCTTTGAACCTTTGAGGTGTTGGAGGTAGGATATACTCAGGCATTGGTGGGAAGACAGCTTGATGGGACAATGAATAAGCAGGACCTAATATAACAGACAAGAAAGGGAGTGTGTTACAATATTTACTGAATATTGACTGAATCTCAATGTGTTGGTTGTACTGATGGTCTGCCATGTTGTGTTTTGTTGCAGTTCCCCAGTAGATATGCAGTCTTATGAGCTTTGTTGTGATATGATTGATGTAGTTATTGATATTTCTTGTATTTATGGGTGAGTAGAGATTCCATAACATACACAGTAGTGCTTCATCTGTTAAGCTGCACTACACTTTTACATGTCCCATTGAATCACAAAATTCATTGCTACAGTGTATGTAGGACTATTAAGGGCTGGACCCGTCAGATTGGCTGGCTGTAAACAAAGTTTCGCCTGCCTGCCATGAGCACATCAACTGAAGGTAATTTTTAGTTATGCAGTTAAACGTGGTTCGTACAGACTTGAAAAGCTCTTGCATTTCAGCCACCATCTCAACACGTTCTTGAATGCCACTTGAGTCCTTGAAAAGTGCTTGAATTTTGGTTGACATTTTCGTTACGAACCATGGTTAAATCTGAACAATCATAGTTGCCCGCTGGTTCAAGGTAATTGCCTTTCTGCCCAAAACCTTAATGAAACCCCTACCTTGTGGTAACAAACTGTGAATTAAATGGTCCAAGATATGCACGTTGCTTTTAGTAAAATGACCAGAAAGCTTTGATATGATCGTCTTTGAGTGCTTTCCACACACACACACACACACACACACACACACACACACACACACACACACACACACACACGCACACACACACACACAAACATAACAAAAGAAAGAAGAAAAGAATTTTGTAATCTTGGCGTTGCTGTATGTAGTCAGTTGGTTTGAGGCTGCAGCTTGTTTTCACAATTCCTGAATGTTTAAGTTTCAAATCAAACTGTAGTTGTTGTTGGTACAGTATGTACAACAGTAATTACTAATTGGTGATGTACATGTGCATGTGGTGCTTAGTTCTCTCAACTATTGTATACCTTGGCAAGTGATTTCGGTAATGAGAATCTGTCTTTTAATAATTTGTTTGCAGCTTAAGAGATGAAGCAGACAACAGTGCGTATGACATGGAGTCCTCATCCATCATCAAGCTCAACAACTCAACGATTTTATATCTCCGTGAAGTCAATAAGTAAGTTCATACATACCAGGGAAAATACGTGAATAATATTGATAAACAGTATAACCACCGGTTAGCTCAGTTGATAGATCACCGGACTACCGTACGGGAGGTCGCGGTTTCAAACCCCGGCTGGACCTTATCCAGTCTTCTCGGATAAGGACAATAAACCGTAGGCCCCGTCTCACAACTATTCATAATTGATTCTATGGACGTTAAAGAATTAATGAACCCTGGCTGTGAGCACCCCTGGCGTCCAACATACGGCACATTTACATTAAACGAGCCTTCGCTCATATGCGATGTGTCTTGACATCCTTCTAAACTGGGTAAGCAAAAACAGTCCTTCTCACAACTGTGACACTCACCCGGACGGTCGTGATTCAACACGCTGTGATATAACTCCTGGTCCAAAACTTTCCAAATAAACAGAAGTAATTAAAATGAATGTTGGCTTGAGTGGCAAAGGAGCAGACTTACTTGAACAAGCGCTCAATAAAAATTATAATAAGATCTGTGTTGCATACAAATGATTCCCTAGGAGTTTCTACAAAAGTTGTCGGCTATTTAGTAGTGTGAAGTATATATTTCAGTATTCACAGCACTCTTGTTGAATCGACCGCATCTTAGTTTGATAAGAATTTAAGAATCTGTATACTGGCACCAGCGCTTTTAAGATACTCATAATTTTCTCTTCTTGACAGGTTCCTTGCACTTGTTTGTATTCTAAGAGAAGACAACTTTGAGAAAAAAGGTTAGTGATAGGGCGTGGTTACGAGGTTGGGTTACAGTTTAATTTCAGTGACAACTCGTCGCCCTGGTGTTATAAGTTAACGCAATCTCGTACCCAGAGTCCTCGGGCTATTTGGTCAGCGGGTGGACGCCTGGAGAGACTCTGGGATAATGGACCGCCATTTTCCCAGAAAATCTGGGGTAAAACAATGGAAGCCGTTACGGGCCAGCCAATCAAGAATTTTGATTTTTTCGATTATCCCAGAGTCTCTCCTGGCGACAACTGCTGGCCAAAGAGCCTGAGGACTTTGGGTTCGAGATTGAAGTTAACGCTGCTCGCTGGTGTTCCGATGGCAACCAGTTTTCAGATGCCATCAATTCCAGTAAAGAAGTAATTGTGTTCTGTAAACTGTCATAAACCTTAACTCGTACGAATTTTAATTGCAGTGTTTTTATGAGATTCTGTTGTCAAATAACCTCGCTGAATGACTTGTTTTTATTTGTTTTTGCAGGTTTGATTGACTACAACTTTTACTGCTTTCGGCAGGCAATCAGCGAGGTTTGTATTGTTTTATGTACGTTGAATCAATCAATCAATCAACCATCAATCAATCAGTAACTTTATTTTACTTCAATTTAAGGTAACAGGCATTCTTAAGTCAGTGTAATTAATAAATGATCCTAAGAGTTGGTTAAACTACGACAATAACTTTGAGTACACTAGCGTAAACAAGTTTTATGAGAAACGAGATGAAAGCGCTGAGCTCGTTCACACTCTTCAAGTCAGCTTCTTCCGCCAAACAAGAGCAAGGATTGAAATGGGATTTTTGCAGGATTTCAGTCACGTGGTACATAAACGCCATGCTGGGACCCAAACAACCCACTGGGACAAGACAAACAAAGAGCTTATATCATTTAAAATCGTAATTTTCTTTGTTTGTCAAGTCCCAGTGGGTTGTCTGCGTCCCAGCATGGTGTTTTGTACCACGTGACTGACATCCTGCCAAGGGCCATTCTCGTCAACTGTCGTTCGGTGCTTTCTATCCATATTTTAATAAGTCTACGCTGGCTGGGCCACGTTTGTCACCGGTATGGACGATAACAGGCCGACAAAACAACTTGTATTGTGAATTGGTCTGTGGATCTCACCAAGCTAGTCGTCCCAAACTCCGGTTCAAGGCCCCTTGCAAAAACGCTTTGAAATGTGGCAATGTCCTCGATGTATGGCGATCAACTGTGAATAACAGGCAGGAATGGAGAAGTGTGACTGGCACAGTCTCCTCCAAGGTGAACGTGAACAGGGTTGAGGAGTACGAAAGGAGAGACGAAAGGAGAACGGGAATATTTAACTGTGTTATACCCATTTGCGGGTTATAGGGGTGTGTTTTTAAAATCTATCTCCTTAAAAGCTATCTCCTTAACCCTTTCACCGCCAAGGGGGACTTCATAGATTTTACTCTGGCTAACGCCAGACGATTTTACTCGTCAAAGTAATACCGTAAAGTTCCGAAAGTAATGACCCTCCGAAAGTAGCGACCTCATAACTGAGGTAAGATTTGAAGGAAAGCCTGTAACGACTAACTCTAACAGCTCACAATAATATTACCGGTATTAATGGGAACTGACTGCTGTTAATGAAGATTATTCAAAGGCTGATTCTTTCGAACTGTTATTCAAAACAATAACATGAAATAAGTTTCCATATAAAAAGTGTGTATGTTTTCCCATTTGTCGCGATTTTATTAACTTCTAACGGCCCATGTACGGTACACGTTTTAGCTACCCGAAAGTAGCGATAGCAAAAAGGCTGCTAAATCCCAAAGTAACGAGGGTCGTTACTTTCAGAACTTTACGGTAATAATAATAATAATAATAATAATAATAATAATAATAATAATAATAATAACAACAACAACAACAAGCCCTTAGGACTAACTATACGGTAATAATAATAATAATAATAATAATAATAATAATAATAATAATAATAATAATAATAACAACAACAACAACAAGCCCTTAGGACTAACTATGTAAAATACCGTATTGACAAAACAGTGGAATCCCCATTATGTAGGCTATGTGGCGAGAAAGGTGAGAGTGTAAACCATATTGTCTGTGCGTGTAAAAAGCTTGCCCAAAGGGAATACAAACAGAGACATGACAATGTTGCAAAAGTAGTTCATTGGAAGTTGTGTGAGAAATATCATCTGGAAAAGAAGGATAAGTGGTATAAACACGCACCTGACAGTGTAAGTCAAAACGATGACGTTAAACTACTGTGGGACGTGAACATACAGTGTGATCATGTCATTGAAGCCAGAAGACCGGACATTGTAGTTGTAAATAAACAGGAGAGAAAGTGCACTATTATTGATATTGCCGTACCAGCGGATTAAACAATTGTTGAAAAGGAGAATGAGAAAGTTGAAAAGTATCAGGATCTTAAAAGAGAAATTGCAAGAATGTGGAACATGAGAACTGTGCAGGTGGTACCAATACTTGTAGGATCATTGGGAAGTTTAACAAAAAACTTTGACAAGTGGCTGGGAAAGTTGAATGTCAAAATTAGTATTTCATTACTCCAGAAAACTACGTTACTGGAAACGGCAAGGATTTTGAGAAAGGTGTTGGAGCTCTAGAGTAAGGAGAAAATTCTAAGGGACCTTTGGTCATGGGCTATGACCTGCTCCCTTAGGAAGCAAACCGGAAAAAGATCATCCAATACACATAATAATAATAATAATAATAATAATAATAATAATAATAATAATAATAATAATAATAATAATAATAAGGAGGAGGAGGAGGGGGAAGAATTTAACAACTGCATGGATTGACTATAAAAAGGCATTTGACAGTGTACCACACACATGGATAATCAAGTGCCTTGAACTGTATAAGATCTGCCCTGCTGCTATCAATTTTATGAAGGAGTGTATGAAGAATTGGAAAACAACACTTCATCTCAGCCATGCTAATGGGTCTTTAACTTCAAGATTATTAAGCATCAACAGAGGTATCTTTCAAGGAGACTCTTTGTCCCCACTTCTATTTTGCCTTGCACTGGCCCCCCTGAGCTCACTTCTTAATGAGAGCAGTTACGGGTATGAAATCTATGGCCAAAAAGTTACCCACCTCTTTTACATGGATGATTTGAAAACATACGCAAGAGATGACGAACACCAAACTGGTCTTCTTAAGATAGTTAAGACATTTAATGGGGACATCCAAATGGAGTTTGGACTGGATAAGTGCGCCAAGGCTACCTTTAAACGGGGTAGGCTGACGGAGACAACAAACATAGAACTTGACGCTGATAAGTGTATAAGAGACCTAGAGCAAGAGGGCACCTACAAGTATCTCGGTGTAAATGAAGGCGATGGGATCCAGCATGCCACCATGAAAGAGAAGGTAAGAAAGGAATACTACAGAAGGACTACTACAGAAGGACAAGACTGATCCTTAATAGCCAGCTTAATTCTGCCAATAAAGTAACAGCCATTAACACCTTGGTAATTCCAGTGGTTGCATACAGTTTCAACATTGTAAATTGGAAAGTAAGCGAGCTAAAAAAGCTTGACACAAAGACTAGAAAATTTCTCACCATGCATAAAATGCACCACCCAAAGTCGGATGTAGATAGACTCTTATGTTGCTAGGAAGTTTGGAGGAAGAGGTCTTATGCAGTTGGAAACGAGCTACAAGATAACCACGATTGGTCTTAGCACATTCCTGAAAAGCTCCGATGACCCCTTGCTTGGACTGGTACAAAAGCACGATGCCAAAAAGATTTACTCTACTCAGAAAGAGGCACAAAAGTTTTCCAGGGAGTTTGACTTATCTGAATTACCTAGAGAAGCAGACGAATTCGCCACACATCATGCAAAATGAACAAAGCAGAAAGCCCGACAACAAGCTCAAGAACATCTATCTAAACTGTGGGAAGGCAAGGCACTCCGTGGGAAACACCTCAAAAGAATGAAAGAAGCAGATGTGGACCTTCACAGAACTAACCAGTGGCTAATGAGCAGTGGATTAAAAGCGGAGACTGAGGGGCTGATTATTGCCGCACAGGACCAAAGCCTGGCAACAAGGTTGTACCACAGCAACATCATTAAAGATGGTACTAACCCATTATGTAGGATGTGTGGCAAGTTTGATGAAATCTATCGATCACGTCATATCTGGCTGCCCAGAACTTGCCAAAACTGAATACATTCAGAGGCATGATAACGCAGCATCATACATCCATTGGAAGGTGTGACAGAGCTATGATATCAAGACAACTGACAAGTGGTACGACCACAAACCGGACACTGTTGTAGAGAACGAACAAGCAACGATTCTGTGGAATATGCCAATTCATACTGACAGAGAAATAGCGGCTAATAAACCAGATATAATCAGAGATCACACGAATCAGAAATGTCAGATTATAGATATGGCAGTCCCATCAGACAGAAATACATCCGTTAAGGTAGTCGAGAAACTCTCTAAGTATAAAGACTAAGAAATTGAGATCGCCAGAATGTGGAAAATGGGAACAGAGACGATACCAGTTGTCACTGGTGCACTAGGGGTCATTAAGAAGGGACTGGAAAAGTACGTTGACAAAATCCCAGGCACAGTCAGCATTGATGAGCTCCAAAAAATTACTCTTCTGGGTACAGCTCGCATCCCCAGGAGGGTCCTGTCAATCAAGTGAACTCTTTGGTACCTAAGGCCCATGGGTTGGACCCGGTGCTTCAGAGACTAAACAAGCAAGCCAAGGATTATAAGTCATAATAATAATAATAATAATAATAATAATAATAATAATAATGATAATGATAATGATAATAATAATAATAATAATAATAATAATAATAACCATTCTTTACCATCTGCCAGAGCGTAAGCGTTATGAGAAGATGATGATAATGATATTATAATAATAATAATCATCATCATCATCATCATCATCATTCTTTACCCTCGGTAGTATTTTTAGCGCAAGGCTAGTGGGGCCGAGCAAATACAGAAACAAATAATCCAAATAAACATAACATGATAAGAATCCCAACTGGCTGGAGGGAAACAAGTTGGCTATTTACAAGGATGACCGAGGAGTTGAAGGGGAGGCCTTTCGTGGTGAAAGGGTTAATAAGAACTTATATGCTGTGTTTGTAGCCGTCGTGGTCTTCCAATTGAATCTCTTTTTTTCTCCAAGGTGTTTGAGGTCAAACGGCAATTGAGGTCCATTTCGGACGCTGGGTCCCAGTCCACATCAGCCGCTTACTCCAACGGTAGCGTCGTGCCAGCACTGGATCGAGAGAGAAATGACAACGCTGTAGTAGTTTAGCACAAACTCAAATGAACTCGGTTTCCTTCAAAGAGACCTTACGATTCGCAGCGCGCTAGGAATCAAACGTCAAACACAGACAAACCTGTTTCACCATTCGCTGCTCGTGGTACTGTTGTAAATGCCTGAAAATACCAAGCGATATCGAATATTTACTGTTCTTGTATTCGAGTTACAGCCAGTTAAACGATCGCCTAGTTTTTGTAATAAAATTTAAAACCTGAAAATCTGAAACGAAAAACGAGATTGCACTGGATTATAACTTAACTGGACGTTAATGAGTTGTACAGTTAGGCACTAAACTTTCGTGTTTGAGTTGAGTGTGTGTAAAGGTAGCCTGTGTAGCAAGTGTTTCCGTGGGGTTTCCTGGCAAAAAAGCCCGAGTTCTCTCCCCATTTTCGCGGTGCCTAAACATCGAAAATCCCGTTGCTCGGCCTGTCTTTGCTCGAAAACCCCACGGAAACGCATGCTACACAGGCTAGTGAAGAGATTATGGTATACTGCCTTTAATTTATGAGATGAGAATAACTGAATCTGGTTGAATGGCTAGCTTCGCAAGCTTAAAAAGATATCTTATAACAACGGTTTCTCTCTATTACATACTTCTACTACTTTTGTATCGGAAGGATGAAAATATTCAAATCTACTTGCATTCTGCTACGAATGTTCTCTGTTTTGTTACGCTCCCAGTCATAGATTGTAGTAGCTCTAAAGCAGCTTTATTGCACCAAACTGGCTACAATGTAACGAAGTAAAACTTTAATTCGGTGGAATTACCATGCAATAGATATGTGAGTTCAGCTCATAATCTAATTGTTGTATAAAAAGATGGGGGGAGGGGTTTTCCTGAAATTAACGTGCTTGGTGGCTGAGGAATTGCAAGTTATTAACTTTAAGACAAGATGGGTGAATTGTAGCCGACGAAATTCTCGGAACTGGGGTAATGCGCGGTCTTTGCAGCGCTAAGCTGTAACGAATAAAGTTGTTATACGATTGTTACATTGGATTTTTTCAATAAAGCCTTTATTTAAACATTTCTTCAAGTTATTGCTTGGGCTGTGAAGTACAAAAAGACGAATATTGCACATCGAAATTCCAAGAAAAGTTTGAGAGACGTTTCGTCTCCCAGTGGATGCCTTCATTCATAGAGGCCAGAGCACCAAAGACAGACCAAAGTGACGGTTGGGAACCGGAAAGTTCAGGCCTCCCTCTCTCCATCCCCACCCTCCCCACCCCCCGTAAAATCTTTTTACCCACTACTACCTATACGCCAAAAAACAAGACTTAAACAATGATCACAACAGGCGCATCATTTCAAAGTTCCCTTAATCTGCGACTTCGTTCAATCCCCGGGGATAGGGGGGGGGGGGTACTCCCTTATATGGGCCATATAGGTATATGCGGCCCCAAAGGGTATGGTTTTTAAGCCGTTTTGGTCAGAAATTGGGTATCGATTTTAACCATTTTGGTCTGGAATAGGGTATGGTTTGTGCACTCTAGTCTTGAATTGAGTATCAGTTTTAGAAGAAGCTGCTACTTCATCATTAGGCGATAAGATCATGAACAAGAGTCACAAAAGCCCTTCTCAAATTATGTTTCCGCCAACCGTGTACGTGAAATAGGTCTGAAATAGGGTATCGAATTTTTGGTCAGGTCTGAAATTGGGTAGGGAAAATCACATATTTTGGTCTGAAATAGGGTAAGGGTTTCAGGAAGCGGGCCGGACACGAGTAATCTCGGGTGAAAGAACAAATAAACAACTCAGTTTCAATATCAGTTACTTGAGATTTTTATGTTCTCTTGATAATGAATAGATAAAGAGATACATAGATAACTTTATTTAGACACGGCGGTATTTCCATCAGCTTAATCACCAACTAAATTTCTATCTACTTAATTACACTGTAGGATATAGAGCAGCGTTTTTATTATTATTATTATTATTATTATTATTATTATTATTATTATTATTATTTGCAGTTTTATCGTAATGAATTAATGTAACTACGTATTTGTCCTCTGTCTGCATTGTGTTGTATTACAAGTAAGTATGTTAAAGGTAACGCAAATATTGTTATAAGCCAAGTCAATTGAATTCTGCCTAATCAATAAAAGTTACCGTCCTTTCTCAGAAAAAAATTACAATGACAAGAGAATAAAGAATAAAAACTGCTTTTCTTGGAGGCCGTGTTTAAAATCTTACTTAAAGTCCTTAAACGACTTAAAACTGTGGCGACTCAATTTATTCTTAAAATCTCTCAAGGAAGTCGCTTGTCTTAATTCCAAGGGTAAACTGTTCCACAACTGAGCTCCACTGTACGAAAGTCTTTGTGTCATTAGGTGCAATTATCTGGTGGTGAATCGGCTTTGATTCACCAGACAAAACTGTGGATAAGAATTCATCTGTTGTTTGTTCGCAAGCAACCGAGAGAAGAGCCGAAAGCTGCCATTTTCACTACAATGACTTTAATAATTTACACACTCGAGTGGCGGTGTTAATTTTACAGGATATATGTTTGCATTATTTTCGATACGTGATATAGTGAAGATTATTCAAACTGCCTTAGAATAGTTTAAAATTTAAGATCGGACTTAAAAGGTTTTACCCCTCTTTGCCTTTAGTTTG
>JAEMWC010000136.1:850000-877500 GCA_016490735.1 Pachyseris speciosa | reverse complement strand
CGGGAAATCACTTTCAGTAGGGCCTATGCTCCAATATGTCACGCAATATGTCACAGTATGTCAGCATTTCTCCAATGTTCATTGTAATATACTTTTTGTTTATTACTCTTTTACCATCCGTGATCCGATCCGTGATCCGATCCGATCCGATCCGATCCGATCCCATCCCATCCTGGTTTTGTCGACACCGCGTTAGTGGTACGATTTTTTTTTCTACCAACTTTTGGTTGGACGTGTTCCAAAAACTGAGATTCATAATTCTTACATAATTTTTTCATTTTTTGCGATCGATGTCCATAAGCTGACCCAAAATACTGGCTCTAACTCGGTGTAAAAACCTGTGAAACTTACGAATGACGTAAAACAACGAAAACAAAACATTTCAAACAATGGCGTACAGCACAACAATACCTCATAAAATGAAGAAAACCTCACCAGGTTTTTACACCGATGTAAACCCAAAATACATGAAATAAGATATCGGCTTTGTGAATTCTTATGTAAATTTAAAATATTGCGACGATAATCATAAATAATAAATTACACTGAACAGTATGATGAATACAATACATCCCTTCCAAGACTGGCTTCGAGGCGCGAAGCCCGAGAAGAGGTCTGGGGTCGACAATGTGGTCAGTGGAAAACGCTACCCATGCACTAGACATGAGTCATGGAAACGTGGAAAACTTGAGTTGCGTCCGGTTTTGTTTTTTGGTTTTTGTTTTGTTTGTTTGTTTTCAGTAATCCATGAAGCCCGCCGTCATATACGTGGCTCGGACTCAGTTTTGCCTGCGTACACCATCACTTGTTTAAATAAGTGTCCTTTCTTGTTTCACCCAACTTACACTCGATCGCCTCATGAATAAAAATGTTTGTATTGGCATTACGGAAGACGACATTATTTTCCTGATGTGTACGTACGCTTGAGAGCCAATGGGAGGCAGTCTGTTATGTGTAATTCAAGATTCAAGGCGTCACGATCCACAATAAGGGAATAACGCCGACGGGTTAGCTCAGTGGTAGAGCACCGGACTAGCGTGCGGGAGGTCGGTGGTTCAAACCCCGGTCGGACCAACACTCAGGGTCTTTAACTAATTGAGGAGAAAGTGCTGTCTTCTCGGATAAGGACGATAAACCGTAGGCCCCGTCTCACAACTCTTCATAATTGATTCTGGTGGTAAAAGAACCCACGCACTGTTCGAAAAGAGTAGGGGACGTAGTTCCCGGTGTGGTGGTTTATCTCTCATGTGATGATTAAAAGCTCGGAGATATTAGCTGCACAAGCTACTCTAAAATCCGAGGGTAAATAATGTGATGTAAGATGATGTATGTAACGTAGGAATAAGAAGAAATTGCTTTAGTCAAAAGTGCATGATGGAGGAACCTTGCATACCGTGCAATATCAGGTTACATTGTATACCGTGCAATATCAGGTTACCTTGCATACCGTTCAATATCAGGTTACCTTGCACACCGTGCAATATCAGGTTAAAGAATTGCGTTTTCGAGGGCTTTTTGATCCTTTCACGTACCATCGACGGAAAAACATTAAAAATCGGTGCCTAAAATGGTTGTGTTGGAGCCTAAACCCTGGTTTTCACTAGCGACGCAAGCACAAGCGCAAGCACAAGAGCGCTTATTTCACTTTGAAAACGTGCTTAACGCAAGCATAAGCACAAGCGCAAGGATCAAAATTTTTCCTTTCCTTGTGCTTGCGCTTAAGGTTGCATTCGCTTGCGTAGTGTTTGTTTTCACTTGGCATAAGCTACTTATGCTTGCGCTTGTGCTTGGGTCGCTCTTAAATTGCCCAACATAGCGATAAAGAAATATACGACGTTAAGCGTAGAGCTTAACCAAGGTATACGTGTATTTTTCTTACGCCTAACATATTAGATTTACCATTATTAATATCTGTAGGAAGGGAGTAGCGTTATCAGACAACGCATGTCCGAAAGGCCAAATCAGCGGCATCAAAACCGTCCCAAACCATATAAAACCAGCAGGAAATTTGTTTAAATGGAGTCCAGCAAGAGAAACGCGTGTTAGTTAGTGAAGATTGGGTTTGATCTGCCTTGCAGTTCACTATGGCAACCCTACAACAAACTTGTGTCCCTAAATCAAGCCATATATGCAGTTCACTTCACTTCACTTTACTTTTATTGTGCTACCTCGCAAGATATATTTTGCACGGTGTCAGCGGTCGTGCGGTTAGAAATACTTGCAATAATATTGTGAGCGCCAAATACCGATAAAAAAAGATGCTGTCACAGGGAAACGGTAAGTTTAATACAGACCCTTTGAAGACGCGTACAGTATGCACGTTGATACGATGATACGATGATACGGTTTCAAAAACTAAAAGAAAAGACAAAACAGAAACTTACAATAAAAAAAAAAACGAAAAAGTGCAAATAAGAGTGGAGCGAACACACTTAAGTCTGTGTCCTGACGTTGAAATCTTAAAGTTAATCCTTGAATTGTCTATTGTTCCCTAAAGCCCCGGCTACACGTTCAGACATTGTTATAAAACATTTGTTGGACGAACAATGTTAGAACGTGTAGCATGCATGTTTGATGACGTTTGTTCAACATTTTTTGTTGGAAGAATGTTTTGATTTCGATCAAACATTTTCTCCAACATACAACAAATGTTGAAGCGTGTAGCCGCCCTTTCAACAATGTCGTATTGCAAAGACCAATCAGAGTTAAGGGCCCAGTCTCCAATCCGAGATCCTAATAATTGTTGAAGTTAAAACCCCGAAGCGTCGTGTTTCCAACAATGTTGTATGCGTATCCAACATTGTTAGAAGCAAGCGTTCTTACAACAATGTTGGGACGTGTTTTTCTAACAATGTTACAACGTGTAGCCGGGGCTTAAAAGCACATGGCGACTCTCCCCACAATGCCTTGAGGGCGCTCACGCGCGGACGCGCAATAACAAATATGATGCTGGAGAGTCTTGAAAGTCGGCTAAGTAAGGGCAGGCCAGTATCAATGCCAAACACTCGACGTCATGGACACTAGACTCGACACTGGGAATTGTGTTTACCTAGGATCAGGCCCAATTTTATTATCGACATTAGGTCCTCTTAGGTCGCCGCTCGCCGCTAAAAACTCGAAAATAGAGCCTGATCGCAGGTTAGATTTCCCACTAAAATATTAGTCCTTGCGAAGAATATCAGTCGACTAAATCTCATTCTACACAGCTCACCAAACTACTGTCAAAACGGACATGCGCACGAAATTACTTTACGGGAGAAGTCTCGTCAGCTGGCCGGTAGTAAATGTAAATATAATCGCCGTGTTTGGAAGAAATTGTGTCTTTCTGTCAGGAGGAGTTTTGTTTTGCTGTGATCTTGCATTAAATCGATATCTTTTCGCATCTCTGACGAAGAAGCGCAATGTCGAATCCTGTGATGAACTGGTGATTCCTGGCGCGTTTACCATTTGCACTAAGAAAACTGACGGATCGGAACGGGACGCTTCCCGTGGCGCGGGATTTTCTCCATCACAACGATCGAAAGCGCGCAAAAACGGATCGGGACAAGCACATGGTTTGAACCGTTGATGCAGGGATTTTCCAAACATTTCGGTTGGATTGGAAAAAGAGGAATACGTATAAGAATTCCCATCTTTCCAGTGTACACGTGAGCTGCACCGTTTGAATTTTCAACTGAAAGTTCCGGTTTTGTAAACGGCCCTAACGTTTGAATTAGGTTCGACGACATCATGTGATTGTTTTCAAATAAATGGGTGCTTGTACTGAATCAATATGAAACCCTAGTATCGGCCCAGACACGTTAATCGTCGATCAGTTAACATCGAAAAAAGATCAAACAGAACAAATATGCAATGATTTAATTTAGATACCCTTTTTACCCTTTTCTTTTTTAAGCAACAAGATTATTTATGTTTATTTATTATTCATTTCTTTGGCTTTTATTTTTGTTTTTATTTTTGGAGGTAAATGGAAAGAAACAAACCAGGCAATTGAATGTCTCTTACTCAGAGATACCCCATTGGCAACTGTCTTGTAAAAGCGTTTCGCTTGCTTGGCGAATGGAGCTGCTTCATATAAAATATTAGTTATTATTTAAGTTCTTGATATCCAGAAAATAGAAAATTGCTTCAATGCCATTCAATCGCATACAAGAACAACTTATATGTGTGAATGAATATATGAAAATCATATATCTGAAACTGCGGATTAAATAATGAATATGTGAATGATAATCGCAGTGATAAACACTACTTAAGCAGTGGTGAAAATAAAGCCTGAAAAAAAATCTGAAAAAAATAGTAACCCCGTACAAGGTAGTCTCCTTCGCAGCCGTTTTTGGGATGTCACACAACGCTCCCCTTGCGTGACATCCCAAAAGTGGCCTCGAAGGAAACTACGAACAAGCCTAATTTGTTTTCAGGCTTTATTTTCACTACTGCTTAAGTAGTGCTCATAACTGCGATGATCAGTCACATACTCAACAAATTATATAGTATTAGCAACAAAGAGTGACGCTTAAATTTTAGAAAACACTGACAAGGAAAAGGGACTACTGATGGATACAAACAGAAGAAATACAAAAACGAAAAGAAAAGAAAGAAAAAAAGAGAGAGAATAAACTGGGCCGGTTACAACGGAAGCGGGAGGACCATCTGATTTCAATCAATCAATCAAAATGCTGCTCAGTAGTACCAACTTAATGATGGTTGTGTCGTGAAAAAGGTAAAAATCTTCACCCTTTACATAAACCATCGGATTAGAAATTTTGATCGGGAAGATTAAACGATTAGGTTTGCCATGGCGAAAGATGTATAATGCTGCACAAAATATAACAGCATTAACTGGAAGCCCAAACATTAACAGAGCTACACAATTGGATTACTTGGAATGGCTTGTCGCCATCATGCCATTTGATTTTCCAACTTGAATTTATTAAGCACCGTAATGACATCCGCAGGAACTGCAATGTATACTCCACTATCTATTTCTGTTGAGAAATAACTGTTTCAGATTATCAACGAAGCCTTGCTTTCGATCACTGAGGTCACCGTAGTTGACATAAAACTTGATAAAATTGGATACCAAGACGGGGGTTGGGAGACAAAAGAACACTATCCCACTCATAGCACAAAAACTCCCCACAAACTTCCCCACAGGGGTGGTGGGGGTCATATCACCATAGCCTACACTCGTCATAGTGATTACTGTCCACCAAAACGCATCGGGTATGCTTGGGAAGTTCGAGTTCCCTTCGACATAGAATATCGCACTGGAAAAAATCACCACACACACCACAAAGCACAACCCTAAAGACTTGAGCTGCTCCAAACTATAGTATACGGTGTTGACTAGTAACTTGATCGCGTTACTGTATCTTGAGAGTTTAAAAACACGCAACACGCGAAAGAGTCGTATGGCTCGAAGCACGGCGAACGACCAAACCTCGTTAGTACTTTCTTGCAGCGCTAACGTGAGATAAAATGGAAAAATGGCGAACACGTCCAGGACTCCCATGGTAGACTTGACAAAATTCCAAAGGGATGGCGCCGAATACAGCCGCACAAAATACTCGAGGGTAAACCACGCTACAAATATAGCTTCCATAACAAACCAATAATCAAGAGTGTCCTCACCGTGCGTCACGGATGAACTATTACTGTTGTTGTTGGAATTGAATCCCGGTTTGATCTGCAGCGCTGGTAGAGTTTCAATACAAAACACAACAGTGGAGAAAACTATAACGAAAATAGACCAAAATGCAAGCATACGGGCTCCTTGGGATGACCGCGGGTACTCAAACCACAGCCACAGTTTTAGTTTGTGTGGATTGTGCGGCAAAATATCCTCCGCATCTTCTTGAGAGGCGGACAGCTGGTCCATGCTCTCCGAAAAATACTTAGAACGTAAGCCGTAAAATTCGATTTCTTCTAAAAAGGTCTCTTCGCTAACATTCTCCGGTTTGGCCAAGATACCTCGCGACTGGTAGAAAAATAAGATGGCATCAAAAGATGGCTTGTCCCGAGCAAAGACATACTCGCCGTGTGTCGGGTTGTAGTACTCGCTTCGCCTCGTCGGAGAACCGAGTAGTGTCTCCGGATAATTCTCGAGGGTCTCCTCGTAAGTTTCATACCGCATACCGCTGACATTAATAATAACTCGTTGGCTGGTGTACGCGGGAACAAAGCATGAAACTTTCCGAACTCTTCGCGGGCGTGGCGTTTGTAAACTTGTAAACCCAGTGTTATATGCTTTAAGCATTATACAGTTCGTTCAGTGTTGTGTACTACTGACTGTCGAAGAGAATTTGACGGTACATTGGGTCGTAAATTATGCATAATTTAAACTCTTCCAAAATATAAATCATGTTTGTATAGCACGTTGTGATCCATTCACTGTCTGTTTTAAAGGACCTCCTGGCCAGTCTGACCTTGTAATTTTGTAAGCAATGCTACCATTGTTGGACCGAAGTTTCCAGTAATAGACAATTTGTCTCTTGGCCCTGAAGACAAAAAAATTTCGATTTAAAATAATGGTGAAACGGTTTCTTTAAAGAAGTTTAATTCTCAGTGCAAACTTAACTTTTATTAAAGCATGACAAAGAGGATTCCACCCTATAGAAGTAATAAATTATTAATATAAATTATTATTATTATTATTAATATAAATTAACGACAACATCTACGTTCGCTTTGGAAACTCAGTTTTTCGACAAGTTATTGGAATACCAATGGGCACTAACAGCGCACCTTTGCTAGCTGATCTGTTCCTTCACACCTTTGAGTATGATTTCATGCTTAGAACATTGAAACGAGATAAAACCATAGCCGTCCAATTTAGCAACACCTTTCGATACATTGATGATTTATTCAGCGTCAACAATGAGAATTTCGGAAATTACATCAGCGCTATTTACCCGTCGGAACTGGAACTAAAGGACACTACCTTGACATCAAATGAAGTTTGTTATCTAGACACAAGAATTAGGAATGGTGATAACAACACTCCTTTTCATCTCAGTGTCTACGATAAGAGGGATGACTTCTCATTTCGGATTGTCAATTTTCCTCACATGGACAGCAACATTCCCGCCAATCCGGCCTATGGTGTTTTCATATCTCAATTAGTGAGATATGCTAGACTTTGCACATCGAAACTGGATTTTATTGATAGACTTCACCGACTTTCATCACATCTCCTTCACCAAGGCTTCAAATCTACGCTGCTTCGTAAATCGTTAACTAAATTCTTGAAACGCCACGGTGCTATCGTTGAGAAGTATGGTGCTACACTACAGGAGATGAGATTAGCAATCCAGAGATGAGATTATATCCTTTATATTATCCTGACGCCCAAATTTGAGATCCTTGTTGCTTCCATTCATTACATTTTTATGCAAATGTGCGCGCGCAATTTTCCTAAAGTTGTGCGCGCGCTTGCTTATTTAGTTTACGTGTGCTTAGTTCGTTGTTTGGTTTACGTGTGCATAGTTCGTTATTTAACGTACTCCTATTATTTTACGTTGTTTTCCTTGCTAATACGTGTTGTCAATAACTGTGCTCACAGTGTGGGTGGCTCCTCCTAAAATGTTCTGCAATTGGTATAGGATTTGATGGAGCCGAAACCAATTGTGGAATTGCACACATTTTA
Organism: Pachyseris speciosa; assembly: GCA_016490735.1. Classification (NCBI taxonomy): domain Eukaryota; kingdom Metazoa; phylum Cnidaria; class Anthozoa; order Scleractinia; family Pachyseridae; genus Pachyseris; species Pachyseris speciosa. The sequence continues at coordinate 869,852 of JAEMWC010000136.1, read as the reverse complement.
GGTATCCTACTGATGAACAGTTATTACACGCAGATATTTTTAGAAGCAACAATTGTTTGCGGTCTGTCACCTTTGAATTATTATAATCATTATTTTGTTTAAGGTATGTAGTTATGTACAATTTCAAAACTTCGTAACAAATGACATGTATGTTTTCCAAAGTATGAACTCTATCTATTCTAATTAAGGTGATTCCTCTCAATTGCATGGCGCATCCTTACTGCGCATAATGTATGGCGTCATTTAGCGTGCGCTCGTGCGCGCGTACACTAGAAACATTGCGAATTTGCCTTGACATTGAGCTTCGTTTCAGCTGAAATTTTCCCTTTGTCGTCGTGTTGTAAAGAAACGAGCACGGTGACCCCCCTTTTTTATTGGTGTAATGTACTTGTAATAGGCACACGAAAAACAAATTTTAAGGAGAAAAAAAGTTTAATAGTACAAGTTGGATTATTTATATATAAATGGGGTGAAACTCTGCGTTTGGAGCCTGGGAGGAGTTTGAGATGATGACGAAGTGGTCCAATTTCCTCACGATATTTGCAAGATCGGGCAATTTGAAATCACAATACTAAAAGAATATAGCCCAGAAAAACAATTAGGCTCTAGTTTTCACTACTATTCATAGTTTTTGCTACATAATAACAGCTTTCTTCAGTTGTTCATGCTTCGAACATTTCTCGCACAACTCCGTAAAAACAGTTAGAACAACGAGCATGCAGGGCGAAAACAAGCACGGTGACCCCATCTTTTTATTGCATTTTTTCAATGTCCTATGCATGACTATCAATTGTGCCAAGTCTGAAAAAAATTTTAATAGTACATCCTTCTCAGGGGAATTACCTTAACGTGAGCCAAATCTAAAAATGTTTATTACCAAAACATCGCCGGCGATTCATTAAAAAGAAAAAAATAGGGCATCATAGTTTTGAAAACACTGGAAAATACTTAAGCAAGGACCACCGTTGCAAAATAGAAGAGCCGGATCCTGTAATAAATCTAACCAGCTATAAAATTGTAAACTAGGAAACGGTAAAAAAACAAGCAAGGCTGGTTACACGGCCAGGAATATATATTTTTTATATTCCTGGCCGTGTAACCAGCCTTGCTTGTTTTTACCATCATAGTTTTGTACATTTACAATTCTGTCAGTATCCTCGAAGAATCGTAAAGTGTGACAACAGTTCTTATTAGCAATACGCGTTTCATTAAACTTATATTATTCCTATTTTTGTCACCTGTCTGTGTAGCATGCCAAAAAAGAGACAAAATGTAATGTCCATCAGTTACTGTTGGTTTACAATGTTGAAGAGGAAAAGCTATCTCTATACTTACAATTTTGAGGCATTTTCGTGATATTCCTAATTTACGACACTCTGGCAGATTCAAGGTAAATTTTATATTTGAAAAGTGGAAATCAAGCTAAACAAGAGATTTTTTCAATTTTAGGTGTTTTATCGCTAAAAATAAACAATTAGGTCAAACAAAAAATAACATGGGGTTGCTTTGTCTACGGTTTTTTCGCAAATGACCCCTTCATGCGGCATTCTGTTGGCGGTTTGTTTCCATCTTTCTCTGTTCTACTCCACGCACAATTAGCTACTGCGGTTCTTTAATTGTTTGATAACTCTTAAGTTTGCTGACGCACTGAATATTTAATCTACAGCAGGTATAAGCAGCGCACAGGTCCTTGACAATGGGAGGTAAAACCACACAGTTTATTCAACTAACGACTGATACATATCGAAAAGACAGTATGATTAACAAACCAAATGCTACAATACGTCTTTACTCATCTCTGATCTGTCACCCGCAATTTTATGCGCTGTCAACTCGCATTTGCTTCGAATTAATTGGATATGTTTTTATTATTATCATTATATTGTATATAAGTTGCAGTGTCAAAGCTTCGTTTGTTGTGCAAGAAAACAAACAGTATTAAGTAAACAGCTCTGCCTTCCTTACGCAAAAAAAGAAAGAAAGAAGGTTTTTCATTTCGTAAGTAAATGACAGTTAACTCCCTACCGGGCTCCTAAATACTATCTACAACAATAAAAATTTGTGTTTACTGTAGCAGACACTTTTGTAATAAATTTCCAAGGGATTAATTTGTGTTTAGAATGGGTCAGGCTAGGAAAATCGCCAAAAAAAATCAATTTACTTGTCATATTCGGTTTTCCAATTCTTCATTAATATTACGGCTTGCTGAAGAGAACTAGAGAGTGCGATATGCTGCTATTCCATAGTGCAATCATGAATGACTAATTAAGTACAACAATTGAGACGATGGTATTGGTAGTTATCCATGGTACAGGCTTATTAAATTGCGAATCAGCCACTCTTTTGTTGCTTCTATAAGATAATTCAATTTTGGCGAAGAGACTTGTTGTCTACATTGACTACCTAGAATCTATTTTTTGCCTTACAGTTTATTTGAAAACAAGTTTGCAAAGTCCTATATTGTGACACGATCGCCACTATCTTATTACCGCGTTCATTCAGCGAACGCAGATGAATGTGGAGCAGAAATTTAGGGAATTTAGGAAACGAAAACATCGTTTGTCTAGGAAGGAGGTCGGTAGGCTTCTTTTGTAAACTCAAAATCTAAGCATTTCCCACAAGTCCTTGGGATGGAAAATCCATCGAAGAATTTTGTGAGCAGATGTTAATTTTAATGTGTGATATTATTCATCAAAATTCAAATTAAACTTTGCGCAACTACGGTAATCGTGCCAATGGACACGATTGGGACATGTGATTTGTGATTGTTCCATGCATGATCTTGGATTAAAACTTTCACTTTCCACTACTGGATATTTTGAAATACGTCACTGCGTTAAGATATCAGTTATACATTACACAGTCGCGCCACCCGTACAAAACTCAAAAGCAATAATCTTCAATTTGGATCCTTGATGATTAACGTACTACAAGTTCATCCAAATATCAATCAATTTTAGTTCGATCCGTGTAAGATTAAACACGAAAACAGCAACAAAGAAGGCAAGAGCCCAAACAACAATTTTATGTTCAGCTCTATATAGCTAGTCCGATATCAACAGACTTCCACGATTCACTATTCCAGCACTCGAAGTTTTATTATATATCTCGCATACTATACAAAATGTCTGCCACGCTGGTATCATGGGAAGCGAAAAGTTCGCTTGTATCCTATTTTAAAAAAATCTCTACTAGCACGAAACTTAGTAAAAATTGTTCTAACGCTACGAACGTGATGCGGTAATTCTTCCGAAACATCGAGGAATAATTTACCACCAAATATAAATGTTTGAATTGAAAATGCAAACCCATTTGTTTCCTCATATTTTTGTTTTTTCGCATCTCACCTTGTTACGTTTTGTCTGAATCATGCAAGTTGAGGCAAGAGCACGACACAAATCGAATGTAACAAGCTGCTTCTTACTTTGAGGTTTTCGCCTTTCAAACTTACGTCGGTTTTATCTTTGCAACAAGGAAACATATATCCTGGTTCGTGACACCAGTACTGTATAATTACCGACATTACAACTTCGTAATTTTAGCAAACAATTTCAGTGATATCCTACACTTAGCATTGTGTGTTTCCGCCGTAAAAGCGATGGAATAATTTATTTCTAGTAGCCCACGTAAAACAAATCCACTTAGCTCAACACAGCAAGCTTCCTTAACCACTACATGCTGTATTAAACGGTTACCATGTGTGATTCAGAATTGGATTATTCAAGCCTTTGAACTATTCTTAAAAATATATTTCTCGATGTGTGTAAAAGCATTTTTTTAAAACTTGGATTATGCAAGAGAAGTCAAGAAATTAATCCCTACTTACCTTTAACGGTCAAGCCTTGAGAGGTATCAGGCTCATTGGAAGCGTTACTTTGACTGTGTTTAATTGTGTGCGGCTTGTTTTCATTTCAAGCACCCACAATACTCCTTAAAAACTGGCATTGATTCTTCTTAAATCTGAATAATTACAACAGCCAGAGTCCTTTTTTCTCCTGCGGCAAAGTTACAGGTTTAGGGAGCGTAAACAGAGGCAAGTGACTAAAAATCGTGGTTATTGATAAAAGAAGACAAATGACAACAACATCCTAGTGTTTACAACTTTTTTACCGTAATAGAAACCCAAACGCCATTTCTTGATGACGTCACACAGGGACAGGTGCATTACAGCGAGGCAGCAGCAATTAAAGATGAAATCTTAAGAGTTCCAATTTGCTTGGATCCTAACCGGGTAAGTTCAATGATGTTAATTTAGTCATTTTATGATAATTGCTTTATATTACTTTCTGTAATTATGAGCATTTCCAAGTTACCATTTTTAGGCATCTTCAGAAACCCGAAATGATGCCCAGAAAATAAGTTCAAATAAGGTAAACTATATAATATAGCTCCAAATGTTTATTATACTTATTATTCTGACTTTTTCTTGAAACGTTGCTTAACATAACAAACGAATAACACTCACAATCGAAAAGCGATATACAACAGTCACAGAGCTTGCGATAAGCTCGATAGGCGTTTCTAAAACAAACTGGCTTAACGATTTTTCATGTTTATGGATTAAGGACGGTAAAATTATGACAAGCTTAAGGATAATCTCACGAAGTATTCATTCTGCACTGGTCAAAAGTGGCTGGCTTGATTTGTTTACGGACGTTTTTTGGTGTGTTAACGATAATTCAAGTACACCGACTTTTCTTAACGAAAAATGAATTAAAACAGAAGCAATATATGAAGAAGCAATATATATACATGTAAAGAGGGCAGTGGTTGTTAGCAAAAAATATTGTAGGTGAAGGAGATAGAGTTAGAGAACAAGGGAGCCGAATTATTCTGCTTCTTCGACGCAGTGATTAAAAGTGTGTACGTATTGTTGAGTTGAGTAATATTTCTAGAGTTTTTGATTTGCCATTTTTTTTTTCTATTCTCAAAATGTTTTGCAAAAAATTATTGGTTTTACAACTTTTCTTGAGCGGTTTTTATTTGAGGTTGAAAGTAATTCTCGTTTGCTTTGGTTTTGCTTTGCTTCGCTTCGCTCTGTGATTCGGGTTGGCAAAACTCGCGCCACTTTATCAACCAATGAGAAGTAAAACCAAACCAATCGTGACTTGCACGCGCGCATTTTCCCGCGCTTGGCGCCGGCTACATGTAATTGCTTCGTATTTTGATTGGCTCATTGCACCGTTTCGGTCTGTTGTGATTGGCTGGAGTAATTCGCTTTGGCTTTGGTTTTACGACACTCAATTGAAAATCGCTTTTAGACTGACAAATACAATTTATGGATCGTTTGGTAGTTATGGTGACAAACCAAGACGGCTGGAAGATTACGTATAAGACGTTTGAAAGCCTCTCTCCAGTTCTTTACACGTCTCCCCTTTGTTTTTGCCGAGAAATGAACAAAAATAATTTAAAAAATTGTTTATTGAGGCAGAATTAAGTTACTGTGGCCAAATTAATGTCCACAAATGCCTTTCCTGTTTAATTGTAATAAAACTCGGGACAAATTAATAAAGAGTTAGTAAAGTCCGCTTTTGATAATTGTCGCTTTGGAAAGTGAACAAAAAAAAGAAAGAAAGAAAAAGGAAAGGAAAGATAACAAGAGGAAGAAGCAAGAGACAAACCACACCATCTTGCACTGAGCTTACGCAAAGCGATTTCATCAGAGACCTGGCAGGCATGTCAAGTGAAAACTCAACAGCGGGACGTAGAAAAAAAGGTAAGCACCGCTTATTACATGTCTTTCTGTCGAATAGCGGGCACTTGACTGAAACATTTTGGGGTACTTCCAATCTGGCTACGGTCATTGAAGAGTGAGCCCTCAGTGGTACTATGATGTCTGATATGTGATCTGATTGATCGATTGATTGATTGATTGATTGATTGATTGATCTTTAATTAAAATCTCGTCACAGTTACAAACGTGACCGATCCGCAAATAGCACTAGCTAATCTAGGAGGATCAGTCATTTATAAGGAAATAGAAAAACAAAGTCACTAAACTATGACAATATTGCTATAAGATGAGCTATGCATTAGATTACAACATTACGCTAAATGAGACAGTTTTCATGTAGTTACAAGTTAAAGAAAAGAAAGAAAGAAATAGTGCAAGCAAAGCAGACTGGAAAGTAGAGAAGACTATTCATCATACAAATTATACTGGCGGCCCAAATTGTTTTTGTGATATACATAATGATTCTTTGTTACTAGTAAGTTGTACTGTTGCCTCTTTGATATACTAACAGTTCTTATTTTGAAAGGTTCAATTCGTGACATTTACATGAATGCGGTTAACCTAGTTTTTACACATTTCGCCTGTGTTTCTTTCAGCAAATCGTTCACTTCTCCGTTCATTTGGCGTTTGTTTTGCTGTCAATTTGGGTTTTTGGTAACTGATAAAGAAGGAAAGCATAAAAGTTATTGAGACTGAATTGTGCATACTTAGTACAAATGCGTAACGTTTGTCTTCCCAATTAGCATATGCAATAGGACTACATACTGTCCAATTTGGAAATAATTGGATGAAAAACATTCTGAGCACAAAATTGGCCGAGTTCACAGGCTTAGTCCAAGTTCGTTGTCAAAGAAATTTTTTGAATCCAATTATTTTCAAATTGGACAAGCATGTAGTCCTCTTACTTATTAATTATACAGCTACTGGGTCCAGACAAGCTATTTTTAAGGACAAGTGCTGTCCGATTAATAACTGTCCAATTAATCATTAATTGGACAATTGAAATATAACAGTTAGGTCATTACTATAGAGTTTGCTGATCTGCTGTATAATTAGCTCTTGCATCCATCGAAGTCCAGTCATTAATTTTCTGTACCTGACGTCAGAGGAATGCTTGATGTTGTGATGTCATGGCAACTATATTTTGTGGGGAATGTTACCCCAGATATAAAGCGTCCGAGTTTAATGAAAATATTAACTAAAACGTTCTTTTGCACAGTGTGATAATTTTAGACTTTTCACTTTTGTTTTTCTAAACTGATCTTGGTCAGCCAGGTGCTGACGTAATAGGGAAACCGAGTTGGTGGGCACAAAATGGGAGGTAGTCGCGGTCAAATGAATGATCAGGCGCGCCAAGTCGCTTACTAAATTCTTCGGCGATCATATTTTGTCAAAAAAGAGAAAAATATCATGAAATTACTGTTACGAATTAAAGGATATTCAACCGCACGATCATGAAGGCTAAGAAAAATCTTTGAAATCTACCTCGCCCGTCACATTTAATGTCGAACTCATAATTAACCAAACACTATGTTGCACACGTAGTTAATTTTGTGGTAAAAAAGGTCATTTACTAGGTGCATAAGGGGCACAAATTGGACACATTGCCGTTAAAAACAATGTTCGTAGAAAACGGTTTAGTAATGTATTCTTGGTGGTGCGTTAAAGTGATTATTCAAACCATTTACCAGTGATGGATGCATGTCCTTATACTACCATTGCAAGAGATACTACTGGCGAAATATTTTGGCATTTGAAAAATTTTCCCCTGCATTTTTTTTCTCGGTTCAATGATAGCATTTAATTTCGGTTATAACGCTCTAGAAATAAATCTCTCGGTTTTTATGATAGTTAGATATATGGTTATGGTATAGTTGGAAGAAAACTAAGAAAGTTCGTTATTGTTGTCCATAGAAACGACTGATTGTTGGACCGCATGGATTGGAAGCTTTATTGTGTGGGAGTAAGCGATCAGATTAGCCAAGACGGCTTACTCATTAATTTATTAGCGTTGAAAGGAGAAGAGATCATCCTCTTACACGTTTATACTTAGCGTTAACAACTGGAATAACATTTTCATTGAACTTGTCCAATGCTGTACACGAGTTCAGTTAACGTTCCCATTTTATCGCCATAAACGTTTTCCGTCTATTAGGAAGAAAATGATAATACAACGGGAGCAATTCAGGTGAAGCAATTCAGGGGGAGCTGGGATGGCTTAGTGGTGAGAGCACTCGCCTCCTTGGGTTGGGTATGTTGTTGGTTCTCTACTCTGCTCTGAGAGGTTTTTCTCCGGGAGTCTGGTTTTCCCCTCTCCTCAAAAACCAACATTTCCAAATTCCAATTCGATCCGGAATTTCGAGGGCCACAGGTTTGTCAGTCATAGACTGTTAAAAAACCCAATTAAGCGTAATCCCGAGCAGTAGTACAATTTGAAAAAAATAGTAATAACAAAAAAATTGCTTTTTGAGACTCGATCGGCAATTACAGGGACAATTCTACTAATTGCAAGTGACACCTTTGAGTGCTCAAATGAGAAATAATATTCGAACTAACTGCTTGTCGGTCATATTAAGTAATTTATTTAACAATCTACCGTTTATTTTGGCGAAATTGCCGATGATGTTAAATATTTAACACTTTTTTCTTTCCAATTTGAGCCAGCTGACGATTGATATCTTGATAGTGAGTCTGTAATCACGTAATGAGTGATGTCACAACACGGGGATCAGCTGAGGATATCACGAAACATGTCGTGATTGATCCGAATGGTTTGAAACCATTTTAATACACCAATTTCAACCAATTTGTTCAGTGAGACACGCTCGGCGTCACATTTGATGGAAAGGTTCTTTTAAAGTGTTTTCAGAAAATTGACATATTCTGTTCTGTTTGTATCATTAATACCCGTTAAATAGCTCTTGGTAATAGCGCTACTGAAAGTTATGTCTATACGGCCCGTGATTAAGCCAACAAAAGTTGTGCGGTCAAGTATGCCGGGTTTATTTTTTTGAAGAATATTCACGTTGAGAAATGACCAGGTGTCAAAGCTTGATAAAACGTTTTAAAACATATAATGTTCCAGAAGTTGGCCAGGCGGTGCCATTGACAATTCCATTGAACGCTGAATTAAATTAAGAAGTCGCTTTTTTATTCTCCCGTATAGGCTACACATTTTTTATGTCTATTTTTAATTCAAGATATCAAAATATGACGACTCCGTATACTTGTATTGAAAATCCTTCAACTGGCGCGAGTTTGGCGACAGCGCATCGTTGAAATTTTCTGGTTATGATAAGAAGAAGCGGACTGAAGATATAGGATGAAAACTTCACACATTCATGATTTGATTCATGATTTGAAGTTCGAAAACATAATCTAATAATAACAGGGGCTATTTGAAATATTTTAATTAATGACTGCAAAGAAACACCCAATTTTAGCGCGATGTTTTTAAAATTGGAACCTGGGTAAATTTTATATCAATTTTTACTCAGTTATAGTGAAGCTGACAAATTTGTCGCCGTTGGAGGCTATTATTTTTAATCAACCAGTGTTTAGATCTTACAACGTAATATATTTTTGTCAATAACTGTCACCTAATTCTATCCGAGTTAATATGATATAAGAGTTTTTAGTGGTTTCGGGGCGTGTCCCCAAGAGAGGTAGTTTTTAATCCATTATGATGGTGAATTGCATTGGTTGCATGAGACATCCAGTCATATTTGCTTTCTTCAGGCTTACGATTCTATATTCAAAGGTTAGAGAAATTAAAGTAATTGGAAATGAAACTGATATAATGAGATAATTAGGATAATAGTCAAAGTGCCGATTGATATTTTTGCATGGAGAAAGCGAATACCATATTCATAAAAATCCGGCTTTTAATTGGCTTGTTTGAGGATCAAAGCGATATCTGCAACACTTTCCCTGTAAAATATACATGTTTTTGGCATGCGTTGTCGATTTTTATCTGAACCAAAACGAACATCATAAATTCTGCGCCTGATAACACGGTTTAAATTTGTTGTGGCTCCAACAAAATATCTTGAAATTTTCACTCTCGAGTGAGTTCAAATTCTTCTGAGCCAAACCTCGATTATTTAATAATTGATGTAGCGTTTTCCAATTTTCTGATTTTAAATGTATTATCTAAGGTTTTCTTTCGTTTTAATGGCAAAAAAAGAATAAATCTAAAGTTCGCCTGCTGTTCACCAAACCATACTCGGCTATGCCAGGGAATCTGGGAGTATTTCACCTTTGTTGTGACGAATTCAAACAGTTATGTCCAGCGGCTATCGCAATTCCTTCACAGAGACAAAGCCGAGAACTGAAGATATTTAAAAAAATTAATTGCACTGTCCATCTGTTACAGCAATTGACGACCTGTTTACATGAAAATTTTCATTTATCATCTCACTAATACGAACAATATAAGGTCAAGCTGTCATTGAAAGATATTTTTGCTGTCAGTGGGAATGACATGCAAAATCCTTACAATTCCCTCGTGTTTGTTGAGAAGATGCGGTGGTAATCCGTGGAGATGAGTGAATGCGTATTGTTGCTCCCGCAAGTGCAATCTGAAGATGTTTACATCCATGTACCAAAACACCACCTGAAATAAAAATGATTGGGATGAGAGAAAACAAGCGGCGAATAACGCTTAATGTACGAGGTTGTCGCTACGAGACCTTCCAAGCAACACTTGAGGAATTTCCTGACACTCTCTTGGGATCGGAGGAAAAGCGAAGCAGGTTGTACGACCCGATCACAGACGAATACTACATCGAGAGGGATAAATGTGCGTTTGACGCAATCCTGTTCTATTACCAGTCCAGAGGAATTCTATCTCGACCGCCAACTATGTCAGCAAACGTGTTTGATGAGGAGCTTAAGTTTTACGAGATTAAAACAGATGAGGATGCCGATGCTGAGACACAACCAGAAGCGATAATGCCTCAGCGGGAATGGCAGAGAAAGTTGTGGCAACTGCTCGAGTATCCGGAGTCTTCCAGCCAAGCAACGTTTTTTGCCAAACTATCAATGATTGTCATAGTGTTTTCTATTGTAGTTTTTTGTCTGGAGACCATGGATATGGCGGCAACAAAGGCTTCCAATTCTTCCTCTTTACGCAATAACACGAACAATGGATCGGATCATGATGAGCAAGATAAGGTGGTTGTAAAAAGACCTAAATTGTGGTTCGTAATCGATACCTGTATCATAATTTGGTTTAGCTCAGAATATATTGCACGACTCGCCTCATCACCCGAGAAAATCAAATTTGTGTTTTCTACTCTGGCTTTAATTGACCTTGCGGCGATAATTCCTTACTTTCTTTCCTTGATTTTGGGCGAGGGCTATGCGCCCCCGTTTTCGTTCACCATTTTGAGAATTTTCCGCCTTTTGCGAGTTATTCGACTATTGAAGCTCACCCGTTATGTGGCGGCGCTAAGAATTCTGGGCAATACTGTCCGTTCATGTCAAGAACAGCTCTTAGCTTTAATTTTCCTCATTCTTATCTCCGTCATATTGTTTTCCAGCAGTATTTATTACATCGAAAAAGAGGCTAATCCTGAACAGTTTTCCAGCATTCCTGCCTCGTTTTGGTGGACCATCATCACCATGACAACCGTAGGTTATGGCGACATGGTGCCAATAACTCCCTTGGGGAGGTTAATGGGGACACTTTGCGCTGTCTTTGGAGTTGTAGTCATGGTGTGCCTACCAAGCCCGGTGTTTATTTCCAGCTTTAATGAAATTTATTTACAGTATGTAGAAACGCTCAGGAAAAGCGAAAAGGAGGCTGCTGTAAAGGCCAGAAGTAAACAGAACAAAACCTGGAAAGATAGAAAAACGAAACGTAATAATTTATTGATTAGAAAGTTATGCGGAGCACGGGACGCTGTATCTCAGGAATTTCCATATAAGGAAGAAGCATAACCAATGGAATTCCAGGCGTAAAAAGTTGTACCTGAGACCGAGGTAATAAGATGTCGGCAACCGGGCCAGCCCGCGCTGTCATATCAATCGGAATATTTACAAAACATTTAGTGGTAAGGCGAGATCTCGGTAAACGGGCTAACCCGGTCAACCGGGCTCATTTGAAGAGGCAAGGATATACCTCACAAATTAATGTGATTTGGTAAGCTGAAGCCACTCTAAAGGCACTAAGGCCACATGGTAGCGGGCATTACCCCTTAAATCTACCAAAGCAAAGATTGAGCCCAAGCATTAGCAGCCATGGACAGCTGTTTCGGCCTTGTTAGGCCTCATCAGCATGACATAGCTAATGCTCAGGCTCAAGTACCCACATATCCATAAAACAAGCAGTGAAAACGTAAAGCTTGTGGGATGTGGCTGGAGTGACAAGGATATACCTCACAAATTAATGTGATTTGGTAAGCTGAAGCCACTCTAAAGGCACTAAGGCCACATGGTAGCGGGCATTACCCCTTAAATCTACCAAAGCAAAGATTGAGCCCAAGCATTAGCAGCCATGGACAGCTGTTTCGGCCTTGTTAGGCCTCATCAGCATGACATAGCTAATGCTCAGGCTCAAGTACCCACATATCCATAAAACAAGCAGTGAAAACGTAAAGCTTGTGGGATGTGGCTGGAGTGACAAGGATATACCTCACAAATTAATGTGATTTGGTAAGCTGAAGCCACTCTAAAGGCACTAAGGCCACATGGTAGCGGGCATTACCCCTTAAATCTACCAAAGCAAAGATTGAGCCCAAGCATTAGCAGCCATGGACAGCTGTTTCGGCCTTGTTAGGCCTCATCAGCATGACATAGCTAATGCTCAGGCTCAAGTACCCACATATCCATAAAACAAGCAGTGAAAACGTAAAGCTTGTGGGATGTGGCTGGAGTGACAAGGATATACCTCACAAATTAATGTGATTTGGTAAGCTGAAGCCACTCTAAAGGCACTAAGGCCACATGGTAGCGGGCATTACCCCTTAAATCTACCAAAGCAAAGATTGAGCCCAAGCATTAGCAGCCATGGACAGCTGTTTCGGCCTTGTTAGGCCTCATCAGCATGACATAGCTAATGCTCAGGCTCAAGTACCCACATATCCATAAAACAAGCAGTGAAAACGTAAAGCTTGTGGGATGTGGCTGGAGTGACAAGGATATACCTCACAAATTAATGTGATTTGGTAAGCTGAAGCCACTCTAAAGGCACTAAGGCCACATGGTAGCGGGCATTACCCCTTAAATCTACCAAAGCAAAGATTGAGCCCAAGCATTAGCAGCCATGGACAGCTGTTTCGGCCTTGTTAGGCCTCATCAGCATGACATAGCTAATGCTCAGGCTCAAGTACCCACATATCCATAAAACAAGCAGTGAAAACGTAAAGCTTGTGGGATGTGGCTGGAGTGACAAGGATATACCTCACAAATTAATGTGATTTGGTAAGCTGAAGCCACTCTAAAGGCACTAAGGCCACATGGTAGCGGGCATTACCCCTTAAATCTACCAAAGCAAAGATTGAGCCCAAGCATTAGCAGCCATGGACAGCTGTTTCGGCCTTGTTAGGCCTCATCAGCATGACATAGCTAATGCTCAGGCTCAAGTACCCACATATCCATAAAACAAGCAGTGAAAACGTAAAGCTTGTGGGATGTGGCTGGAGTGACAAGGATATACCTCACAAATTAATGTGATTTGGTAAGCTGAAGCCACTCTAAAGGCACTAAGGCCACATGGTAGCGGGCATTACCCCTTAAATCTACCAAAGCAAAGATTGAGCCCAAGCATTAGCAGCCATGGACAGCTGTTTCGGCCTTGTTAGGCCTCATCAGCATGACATAGCTAATGCTCAGGCTCAAGTACCCACATATCCATAAAACAAGCAGTGAAAACGTAAAGCTTGTGGGATGTGGCTGGAGTGACAAGGATATACCTCACAAATTAATGTGATTTGGTAAGCTGAAGCCACTCTAAAGGCACTAAGGCCACATGGTAGCGGGCATTACCCCTTAAATCTACCAAAGCAAAGATTGAGCCCAAGCATTAGCAGCCATGGACAGCTGTTTCGGCCTTGTTAGGCCTCATCAGCATGACATAGCTAATGCTCAGGCTCAAGTACCCACATATCCATAAAACAAGCAGTGAAAACGTAAAGCTTGTGGGATGTGGCTGGAGTGACAAGGATATACCTCACAAATTAATGTGATTTGGTAAGCTGAAGCCACTCTAAAGGCACTAAGGCCACATGGTAGCGGGCATTACCCCTTAAATCTACCAAAGCAAAGATTGAGCCCAAGCATTAGCAGCCATGGACAGCTGTTTCGGCCTTGTTAGGCCTCATCAGCATGACATAGCTAATGCTCAGGCTCAAGTACCCACATATCCATAAAACAAGCAGTGAAAACGTAAAGCTTGTGGGATGTGGCTGGAGTGACAAGGATATACCTCACAAATTAATGTGATTTGGTAAGCTGAAGCCACTCTAAAGGCACTAAGGCCACATGGTAGCGGGCATTACCCCTTAAATCTACCAAAGCAAAGATTGAGCCCAAGCATTAGCAGCCATGGACAGCTGTTTCGGCCTTGTTAGGCCTCATCAGCATGACATAGCTAATGCTCAGGCTCAAGTACCCACATATCCATAAAACAAGCAGTGAAAACGTAAAGCTTGTGGGATGTGGCTGGTATATCCTTGTCACTCCAGCCACATCCCACAAGCTTTACGTTTTCACTGCTTGTTTTATGGATATGTGGGTACTTGAGCCTGAGCATTAGCTATGTCATGCTGATGAGGCCTAACAAGGCCGAAACAGCTGTCCATGGCTGCTAATGCTTGGGCTCAATCTTTGCTTTGGTAGATTTAAGGGGTAATGCCCGCTACCATGTGGCCTTAGTGCCTTTAGAGTGGCTTCAGCTTACCAAATCACATTAATTTGTGAGGTATATCCTTGTCACTCCAGCCACATCCCACAAGCTTTACGTTTTCACTGCTTGTTTTATGGATATGTGGGTACTTGAGCCTGAGCATTAGCTATGTCATGCTGATGAGGCCTAACAAGGCCGAAACAGCTGTCCATGGCTGCTAATGCTTGGGCTCAATCTTTGCTTTGGTAGATTTAAGGGGTAATGCCCGCTACCATGTGGCCTTAGTGCCTTTAGAGTGGCTTCAGCTTACCAAATCACATTAATTTGTGAGGTATATCCTTGTCACTCCAGCCACATCCCACAAGCTTTACGTTTTCACTGCTTGTTTTATGGATATGTGGGTACTTGAGCCTGAGCATTAGCTATGTCATGCTGATGAGGCCTAACAAGGCCGAAACAGCTGTCCATGGCTGCTAATGCTTGGGCTCAATCTTTGCTTTGGTAGATTTAAGGGGTAATGCCCGCTACCATGTGGCCTTAGTGCCTTTAGAGTGGCTTCAGCTTACCAAATCACATTAATTTGTGAGGTATATCCTTGTCACTCCAGCCACATCCCACAAGCTTTACGTTTTCACTGCTCATTTGAAGAGGCCCTCAGTACGTGAACTTAAATCGATCACGTGACTTTAGACGAATGTACCTTCAGTTACTGACACAAACTAACGAGGTTGACTACTTTCATGAGCTATTGAATCAAAGATAACCCGGTCTTTTTAGTCTTATTGTTAAGTACCATTTTTCAAAGGCTTGCCTCTGACTCTGGTGGCCACGTGACTCAAATATTCGAACTTTGTGAGCAGTAATTTGTTGGCTTTCAGAGTCAATATCGCCAATACGCTGTGGTCGTATACAATGGCTTAGATTGTCATGTTGATAGATAAAATCTATATAAGGCGAGACAAGGATTCCGTGAAACGTGTTCAGCACTTCCTAAAGTGCTACTACGATCAGAAAATCACTTGTCTTTTTTCGCGACATGAACATTTAAAGTTTGACTAGTTAAAGTTCTGTTTATTAAAAAAACATTAAAATGTTTTTAAAAACATTAAAAAAACATTAAAATGTTATTAAAAAACATTAAAATGTTTTTTAATAAACAGAATTCCATGAAATGATGTAAATTTAGTTGCATCGCTTCCCTCTTAATAGTAAGCCAACTTACTGTACTGATTACTTTCTAAGAGGGGAAGATGAAGCTGATATACTTTATAGTCGTGTTAACAACATCGTCCGAATTCGCGGATAATGGACTGTCGAACATGACGCGGCTATACCACCAGATGAAATCTAATTGGGTGCGACATGAACATTTAAAGTTTGCCTAGTTAGCAAAGTAACATTTGACCCGAATTTGATGAACATCAGGGCCCGGTTGTTCGAAAGCATATTAGTGCTAATCTGCAATTAGACGTTAACCGACGTTTTCGTCTCGCCCACTGAAAAACTTGAGGGCGAAAACTTTGGGAAAAATCTTTATTAAACATTAATTAAACCGCAGCCAAAGTACACACTAACCCGAGATTAGCTTAATTGTGCTTTGAACAACTGGGCCCAGTTGGGCGAACCTATTTAGTAAATCTCAGAATTAGCTTAATCGTGCTTTAATCAGGCTTAATCGTGTTTTGAACAACTGGGCCCAGTTGGGCGAACCTATTTAGTAAATCTCGCAGCCGTAGCCGAGCCCACCAAAAACTAAACAAGCTCAGTCGGTTTTTCGTTTCCCACTATGAGTGAAATAAATTTAAGATAAAGCCTGGTTTAGTTTTATTCAGTGACTTTCTTTCGGTCAGTCAAACGTCAAGAAGAACCGCCGACCGGTTAGCTCAGTGGTAGAGCACCGGACTAGCGTGCGGGAGGTCGGTGGTTCAAACCCCGGTCGGACCAACACTCAGAGTCTTTAAATAATTGAGGAGATAGTGCTGCTTTTGTAATAACATCTGCAAATGGTTAGACTTTCTAGTCTTCTCGGATAAGGACGATAAACCGTAGGGCCCGTCTCACAACTCTTCATAATTGATTCTGTGGGACGTAAAAGAACCCACACACTGATCGAAAAGAGTAGGGGACGTAGTTCCCGGTGTGATGGCCTATCTCTCATCTCATGATTAAATGCTCGGAGATATTAGCTGCACAAGCTACTCTAAAATCCGAGGGTAAATAATGTGATGTATGTATGTATGTATGGATCAACACAGATGCATGGTTCGGACTGAACAAATTCTCCCGAGTGGTATCTTAACAAATAAAGAGGGTTTAGTGAAGGGAATTTCAAAATCCAATACATTCAAAGTTTCAGTACATAGAGGATGAAAGATAATATGAGTATGTTCATTGTGTCAGAATATTTAGACAACAAATGCCAAACATTAGTTGAAAAAAAAGGTTATATTTGACAATTAGATTATTAGCTTTTAGACACCTTTAAATTGTAATAGTTTAGCTTTTCTTTTCCTCTTTTAATAGCTCTAAATTCCTTTAAAAATGTAACGCTTACTGTAGAAAAAAGGTGTAAATAATAAAGGTTGTTGTTGTTGTTGTTGTTGTTGTCGAGATTTCCATTGCGTGATAGCTGACGAGGGCGCGGCCCGAATAAGCAGCTATCACGCATAGAAATTGAGGGTGAATAATCTGATTTTTTTAATAATATGACTTATCGTTCAAACCTAAACAAGAAAATTATCTAAATCCTCCTCGCAGACACTTTCGAAAACTCGAGGAAGCAGCTGCAATTTTATTGACAACCGCTACTCTTTATCTCACACAGAATAGATCGCGAGTAGCGTAACTATAAGGGAACGGCTAGTAGATTTATAGCCCTGGGAGTACTCCCTAATATGGGCTATATAGGTATGTGCAACCCCAAAGACCATTTGGCCATTTGACCATTTTGGTCTGAAACAGGGTATGGTTTGTGCACTCTAATCTTCAATTGGGTATGTTTTTAGAAGCTACTTCTTCTTCATTAGGTGATAAGACCATCAACAAAATCCCTTCTCAAATTATGTTTACGCCAACCGTCAACGTAAAATAGGCCAGTGAAATAGGGTATCGAAGTTTTCGTCAGGTCTGAAATAGGGTAGACAAAATCGCAGATTTTGGTCTGAAATAGGGTAAGCGTTTCAGGAAGCGCACCGCACACCCCCACCCAACTTTTCTGGGAATACCCCCGAGATTTATAGTAGCTAATTCGGGTAAGAACCATGCCAACATCAGACTACTATAATATGCATCACAAAGTAGGTCTTTTATTAGGTAGGTAAGTCGTGCTAGGCTTTTGATGTAATATGCGTCTTTGTATAAGAGAATGATTCCAGTTGTGGCCCGCAGTCTAACAATAGGGAGCTTTAGCAACGACGACGGCGACGGCAACGAAAACGTCACTTCAAAATAGAACTTCTCGTTTTTGTAACGCTTTCGCTATTATTCCAATTTGTTTAACTTGGAAAGGACTGGCGAACTATTCAGGAACTAAATTGTTATGAACGCCATTAAAGTAAGGAAAAAGAAAGAAACTTTACAGTCACACGCTCCCGTTCTCGCCAAAACCTAAAATTTGGTCATTTCACGTTGTTGTTTTGCAGAGGACGGGAAAGAAATGTACCAAAATGTAAAACGCACGTGCAGAGCCATTGTTTTTGCTCGTTAAGCCTATTGTTTTGTGGCGTTCTCGTTGCCGTTGCCGTCGTCGTTGCTAAAGCTCCCTAATGTGGTGTCGTCTTGACCTTCCCTCGACAACGTAATGAAATCCAGCAGAGAATTGTGCCTTTTCTCATAAGTATTCCGTCGGTTTTGTTGCGTTTCTTCATTGTTATTGACACACTATTTAAGACTACTTTGCATGCCTATTTTAGGCGGAGGATGGAAATGGAATGAAAATGGACGGAAGCGGAATTATATACCGCGCATATCACATCGTTTCATGGCGGTTTACAATTCTTGCCGAAATATAACTCCTTCAATTTCTCCGACAACGTTTTATCATTTGCTGTCTAAATATGCTGGCACAATGAACAGACTCGGGTTATCTTTCGTCCTCATTGAAGGGAATTTGCATGTCGCTATAAAGTGTTGGAAACTAAGGCTAAGGTTTTGTCATTAACTTTTCGACTAACGTTGGAGGAGCTGCAAAACTCAATTTTTCTTGTTTCCTTCTTCCTCTTCTGACACGCTCTTCATAAAGTGTGTTAAAGTGGGAGACAAACACAGGCAGAGGCAAAATCAACAGCAACACAATCCCAAATACCATGCAGGCGCTGGCCGTGAGTTTTCCCATAAGAGTCCTGGGAACGACATCACCATATCCCACGGTAGTCATGGTGATGATAGCCCAATAAAAGCCTTCCAAAATGCTGCTGACCGTCTCTGGGCCTTCAGTGTAAAATAAGAAGCTGGAAAACACGATAACAATCATAAGAACGAACAACATTAAGGCAAAAAATGTTCTCCATGTGCCCTTGAACGCTTTTCCAACAAGTTTTAGTCCATCACTGTAACGGCTGAGTTTAAAAACACGGATAACTCGAAAAAGACGAATAATTCTGAGAACGCTAAACGAGGTTACTTGATGGTACATTTCTGACTTCCAGCCATACACTGCCAATGTTATGAAATAAGGGGCAATGGCTGCTGCATCCACTAATCCAAACAACGACAGAATGAAGTTACATCTATTAGGCGCCGCGAAAATCCTGATTAAGTATTCCAGAAGAAAAAACATGACAAGAGATGTTTCTATCATAAACCATGTTCGAGCTGCTTGGCATCTTTGCACCGTTTGACCGGGGTTCGTGTAATTGCCTTGGCAGCTTTCATTAACTGGCCCACCTATTGTATTGGGCTCGTTAATTCGAGTAAAATCGATGGTAACGTTCGTCGTTTTCGTTGAGACTTCAGAACAGCTCAGTTCTGATAAGGTCTCCAGACAAAACGCAAAAACCGACAGCAGTATCACTGCAATGGAGATTCTCACCCATATCTTACCCGCTAGGCTGCGTTTAGGGTATTCCATCATCAACCAGCAGTCATTACGGATCTTTATCAGACGCTGCTCGTGGTTGTTATCACCGGCAGTGATTTTCAAAAGATTGCTTTGGACCTCACTATCGTCAGAATTGGATATCTCATCTTTCTCTTTTGCGTCCGCATCCTTCTTTGTCTTAATACCGAAAAACTCGAGCTCTTCGTCGAAAAGGTTTTGGGAAATACACTCT
>JAEMWC010000136.1:842500-845000 GCA_016490735.1 Pachyseris speciosa | reverse complement strand
CAATTCTCTTGCGCCAAACAAATCGTTCTTGGCTTTGCCTCTCACAAAAAGTTGCTTAAATTTCGGACGCACAACCCATCGTGAACAAACGTGTTCCAATGTCTACCATCGTCACACAGCAATGGCCAAAAATACGAGGACTTCCACAAAGGAATAACAAGTGTCCCCTCCGCTTTACACACTCTAAAATGGGCAATAACCCTCGCAATCTGCGCATCGCCCAGAATGCTATTGTCTTTCGCGCCATTTACTTACAGCGGCCAGTTACCAATGGGCGGAATATAATAATGAAATAGATTGAGCTTTCGGAATACTACCGACTGCTCTAGTGAAAGAATCGGTGGCGGTCAATCAAACGGTTTGATATGTAAGGTAATTCTCAAGGTGTGATAACACCTAATAAAGGCGGTCCGCGCTCTTCTGTCGGGAAATTCGTGTGCAGAAAGATTCTCTTCTTCTTTTTAACATATACTTGGAATGGTCTGATCGTGATAGCCAAACAATTCTCGCAAAACTATCGTCTTTTTTTCTGAGCGCGATAGGCGAAACATTTCTCGCAAAACAAACTTCTTTTTTAAAAAACGTTGCCGAAAAGCAAATCCGATGCGCTGAACATATCATGTGTTTCATCGTTGCGCTTTTTAAAGACGCAGTCTTTTACTTGATCGTTTCAGATTGTCTATACGTTGATCGCGGACTTAAAAAAAGAATATAGGTCTTTTCCATTCGTAACGATCGAAAAAGTAAAATGAATGACATTTCTCTCTGAAATCCTATGCCGGTCAATAAGCAGTCTTACGCCTGAGCGAATATTGTTTGTGTGAGATAATTATTCAGATTTGGATCACTGATCTGATCGTCGTTTTTCAGAGGTGTAGATACGTGCGAGAAAGCAGGTTGCCTTTCTTGCACGGAAGGCATGATACCTCAATGAACAAGCAATATTGACTGTGTAGAAAAGTTTACTGCATGCGAACTTTCTTCGAGTTGTTCTGTGCGCGCTATTGTTTGTGGAGGTGGACCTTAAAATACATTAATATACTCGCGGGAGTTTTGAAATAAGTCGACTGTGTTCTCATGGGATTCACCACAGGCAAAACCGAGCGAGAGATCAGAACTCGTTTCAGAAATTCCGCGAAAGCCAGAACTTCCAACCGTCAAAATCATACGAAAATTTTATTTGAAGCTTCCTAAATAGCTAGACTGTCATAACCACATGCTAAAACAGAAATTGGGGTATTAGTTCAAGAGAAATCCAGCCTTAATGTGAAGCAACAGCGACTTCCAATACTGACTTGTGACTAAAAAGGCCAAATTTCACATTAGCCAGAGTTTATAGAAGCACAAGGAAGTTGAAAATGGTAAAATATTTTTTATTGAACTCTCTTCTGTAAAAGCCATATGCTAAAACTAAGAAATGTTGTGTAGTTTGGACGAAAGCTTGAAAAACGCAAGCCCTACTCGACCTTTTCGGAGCAATTTCTCATTTGTTTTAACCCCGTTTCGCTGATTAACTTTCAAATTTACCGCCGTAGCCATTGTCAAGGTCCCGGATATGTCGCTGCATTCTGGGCGATGGAAACTGGAGGGAGAATCCAGTTGTTCTCAAAATGCCAGTTTTGCAAAAAAAGCATCAACAGCCTCAGTTTCCGGTTGAAAAAACCTGGAATTAAAACGGGAAAGCTTCGCATTATTATAACTGCATGCGAATCTATTAATAGTGTTCGGTCCCCATCGAAAATCTAACATATGGAAAACATCATCATTCAAAGTATAAAAATCAAAGTCAATAATCCTACTTAAAAGGTCAGCCTCATAATTGGAACTTCTAGGAATCCACTTCAACTCAAGTGAAATTCCAAAACTAACACAAACATGAAATATGTAAAGAGCTAAATCCTGAAGTTCAGGAACCTTGCTACCAGCTAACAACGTTTGCGTTATCAGTAAACCACGCAATTTGCATACCGTGGAAACTTGGAGCAAAACTAATCAAAGCTAATTCTACAGTCTTAAGCTCCCGCCAGGTTGAACTTTTCGTCCTTTCAGCAGGTGACCAATTTTGGTAAAAAACTTTGCCTTCATTTTGAATGAAGGATCCACAGGCATGATCTGACGCGTCAGAGTAGACAAATTTAGCCGGTATACACGGAAGTAACCAAGGAGAGCGACAATTGAGGGAATCCACGTTTTGATTCCAAAACACTAACCGTAGTCTGCATAAGCTTCCTTAGACAATTCAACGGTAGAATTCCAAGACACTTTCGTATTGACAACGGCATACAACGACCTTGTCATGATCCTAGTTACATCACTTACACAAGGCGTTAATGATATAATCTGACCTACAACAGCGGCCAGAGTTCTCACGTTGACAGTGGTACAACCTCCCTTCAGAACAGAATCAATACTCCTCTTTAACTTCGTTATTCTATGTTCGGTGACAGAAATAAAGGCTTGATTAGTGTCTAATACAGTACCCAGCCAGATCAAATTCTGA
>JAEMWC010000136.1:682500-840000 GCA_016490735.1 Pachyseris speciosa | reverse complement strand
TCGAGTGGCTGCAAACCATGCGCATGCGTGGCAAAACAATCACTCCATTTTGATTTCGACAATGCTTGTATCATAGACAAAGGCAATTACCGCGTTCGAAAAACACTAGAATTTGTCGAGGCGGATAATAACTCTAAACCGTTGCCTAGGCAATATTTCATTTTACTGTAATTAGACCTAATTTATATTTTTATCTTTTAGCTCTTTCACACTTCTTTTAGTATTTTTATTCTCAAATTTTCGCACCCTCTTGGTATATATTTCCGTCCGCGCGTTACATTTTCCATTCGTTAAAGGCTATAGGCTGATAGCCGAAAGCTTATGTTTTCATATTTTTAACCAGAGAACGTTTTTAAATTCAATAGAACTCATCGAGATTTAATCAGGGAAACACTCCCCCCCCCCCCCCCCTCGGGGGACTCCCTTATATGGGCTATATAAGTGTGTGCGGCCCCAAAGGGTATTGTTTTTAGCCGTTTTGGCCTGAAACATGGTATCGATTTTGACCATTTTGGTCTAAAATAGGGTATGGCTTGTGCACTCTAGTCTTGAATTGGGTTTTTTATTTTTTGAAAAAGCTACGATCTTCATCATTGGGCCTTTATATGGTCCATCAACAAAGGCCCTTCTTTTTGTCTTTTAATTATGTTTACGCCAACCATGTACTTGAAATAGGTCTGAAATAGGGTATCGAATTTTTGGCCAGTCTGAAATAGGGTAGGGAAAATCGCAGATTTTGGTCTGAAATAGGGTAATCCCACCCACCCAATTTTTCTGAGAGTACCCCTCCCCCCCCCCCCCCTCCCCGGATGAATTTCTAAAGTATGATTCATTATAAAGTATCCCGCCGTATTAGCCCAATATTTATTAACACCCAGGTCGTTTATTACAACTATTTAAACCTGGTTTCCATATGATCACAGGCGATCGCGGATAGCAGCTGTTTCCATATCTACAATCGCGAAGGATGGCAAACTATTCAAAGCAAAGTGTTAGTTGAACATGTATATTTCGGTCAGACGGAAATTACAAAAAGTACAGTTTGAAGGCAGTGTGTTATTTTGTAAAGCCGGCACTTCTTGACGTTAAGCGATCGCTTTGCACAAAGGCGAATGCATGCATACAATGTATGAATATACGCAAGAAAGCTGAAAGCTTTTTTTGCTCCTAAAAGCAAATTTAATGGGTTGATTTGAATTAATCTTTGGCTGGTAAGCCGAAAGCGAAGTTGTGTGTTGTGTTGACATTAACTAATTAATGCCGCGGGGATACCCCAGCGGTTTCGCTCAACGTCCGTAAACATATGTAAACAGTCTAAGGTAAGTTAAAGTAAGGTAATAAACTAAGGTAAGGTAACTATTTAGAGTCTTAAACGTAGGGAGTCGTTTACTTGCCATCAGTGAAAGGCAACCACACGAGGTTTTCGCTTCATCGCTACCGCCACACTACCCCTCTCAGTTACATAAATGGCGAGCATGAATAGACGAGTCTCAAAATGTGCAATGCTTTTTTGAATTAGCAAAAGTTTCTTTGAAGTTAATTTGGAGAGCCTGCAATGCCGCTTATTTATTTGCTGCACATTCGCTTTCAGTTTTTTTGCTGTCCGTCCGCACGAAATATCGTTGATTTCTGTATCAGTGCAAAACACAAAATAAGGGTTAACATCCCTTCGAACGCACCTACTGAGCTTTGGTTATTACTAGTTGGTAAAGTTAACTTCAACTGATAATAAACACAGAGACGAAATATGAAGACTATGAAGCTCTCTTCTCGCGTGTACACGAGAGTTTCAATTGGCTCCAGTAACAGTAAAACTTGCATTGTAGCAGTAACACTGGCAAGCACCATATAAATTAAGAGGAAAATATCATTAAACAGTAAACCGCGAAACCTCTTGTGCATGGTAACCTGCGCGTGCAGAACGGGAGGGCGAGCGTGTGACCAAAGGGGCTGAGTGAAAGAGGTTCACATACATACAAACAGTTAATAATTATCCTCTCCCCACCGGGGCTTTTCTGGGATAATTTACAACACTGGCCGGGGGACTTTACCAGACTGCTTGCGCAGTTTACATCCGAGTAATGAAGTAGCTAATGAGTGCCCCCGTAATAAACATCGAATTAGCACAGCCACTAGTACAGGGGTGGTCACAGCCAGAGTCACTTGTTACTTGTTACATCCGGCTAGTGGTTCTTTCACGTCCCACAGCATCAGATTAAGTTGAAAGTACTTTGAAACGGGGCCTACGGTTTATCATCCTTATCCGAGAAGACTAGAAAGCCTAACCGTTTGTAGATGTGTTATAAAGGCAGCACTTTCTCCTCCGCTCCGTGTTGGTCCGGCCGGGGTTTGAACCCGCGACCTCCCGCACGGTAGTCCGGTACCAACTGAGCTACTAGTAACCGGTCGCACATATCTCCTTCATATTACACGTACTGTTCACGTGGTAGGCTCTACACGATATGAACACCGGACGCTGGACTATGGCGCTCTGGACCAGACTGCATGACTTTCGCCAGCTTCTGTATCTATAAAGCTGCGATAAAAGTCCATAAAAAGGGACGAGGGTGGCGGAGGCAATCGAAATTAGTAAACGAGAAATGGCCAGAACTTTAACCAAACTGAACTAATATTTTATATTTCTGAGACCCTCCAGGTTGTTAGGCTCAAGCATATTGCTGATTCGTGGTATACACCTCACTTTGCGGAAATTGATTGCTCAGGCTATATAGAAGAGGGTCGGTAGAGTGAAATTCCAGTCTATAATAAATGAAGAGAATCTGAATCAATGTAGCACCGGACGTCAATTTTTGCATTGTTCAACAGAATCTCGTGACATTTTAGCAAATATAAACCGCTGATATGTCTGAACTCAGAAAATGATCGTGAATTCAATATCCTCCTCATGATATCGGCTCATGTATCTGATTTATCACAAAGATGTGTTTTATGCAGGAATATCAATTTGTCTTTTCTTTGCATATTTATCTTTCTCCAGAATCTTGAAAAATTCCTCGCAAGTCTTGAAATTAAAAAAAATTACTTCCGGTAAGCAACATCCAGCGCTGCCCGATGGTCATTTGTTTTTCCTACATCTAATTTCCGGTTTTGTTGGGCCTTTTTGGCGCAAATACCGTGACGAATTTTATAGCACAGGAAACGTTATTACAAAAGAGACGATAAATTTTACGACATTTAAAAATCAAATGCGAGCGTTTACAGTTCAGCTGACAGTTGCGTTTGCTTCTTTGTTTATGGCTATTTGCCATTCAGGTGGTCGATAATGTGGTTTTCGCATCAACGCGGGTCTGAAGTTTTAATCTGGAGAGATCCAAAACTGGCAATGCCAAGATCAGAGCAGCGAACTGCGACGAATTATACAATATCTGGTACATGAAAATAATTCTATGCTCGTTAAACTGCGGGAATTGTGTGCTCTGCGCGAGGTTTTGCAAAACCTGAGTACAGGATCCGACACATTTCTCCGATTAAATCGCGCGGAACACTCGCCAAATTGCGCGGGCTCTGGTGATAAGCCGCTGTCAAGTCAAAGCCACAAAGATGTAAAATTCCAAGAGGACAAGGAGCAGATTTGTTTTGGGGACGGTGACGGTGAACACGTCGTTTCCTTACTCACGGATAACGTACCGAAATTTCGAAGGTGGGTTGTTTTGATGTCTCTTGTCAAGTGTAACCTTATCCCCGGGACAATGGGGAATAGCACGCATGTTATGTTATTGTGACTTGCAAGCCCTCGTAACGGGTAATATTTGATACCCCTCGAGAGTGACTCACGAACTGAGTAGCTCTTTTGGCCGTTCAACCGAAGCCTTTCTACGCTCATAACCTCACGGAAACGACTGCCACGTGCTGTTTACCTTTGCTGGGTCATAAATCGCGTAAGTCTGCTCTTTGTTTAACAAATTATACATTCAAATTCTGCTTGGCTGGTTTGAAACTTTCCCCGCCTCCTTGAGCCGATTTTTCACGGAGTGCTGCGCGCTCGATCGCAGACGGCTTATTTGTTTTCCAAGGCGCGCTCGCTTTCCCGTACAAACCACCCACTCGGTGAGAAGGCGTGAAAATCTGTTCAATTTCGAGGTCAGGGAACAGCTATGATCGGGAAAATCGCATTCGTGATGGGTGAGTCTTTTGTTCGTCGTTTCCGTGTGTTGACTCTGGTCGTACATTCGAGGTGAAGCGTTTCACCGAGTTCATGCAATGGCCATATTATGTTACAACTCAACCGATGTTCACTGAAGTGAGTCGCTTTCGCCCTCTTGTGGGCCATTGGTTCTCTAGTACATAATTACGGGCTCGATTCAGGTTTTCAGTGCCCTCCTCTCGTTCCTTACTTGTATGTATTTAAAGTAAATTAAGCGTAATAACGAATTACGACATGCTCCATGGACCCGTCACTTTTGCAGCATTTTCAGAATGGTTCGCTAGCCAGGCGTAACTTATCGCTCGTGCTTTTAATAAAGTTCGTTTCCGCTGCTTTTGTCAAACATCTGGCCGCAAATAAAGGCCCTGACATACATTTCTTCGCACATTTTTCGCAACTTAACCGCGTGATGTTCATCGTGTTTTGTCGTTATAAATCTGATCGCGTGCCAAATAGACTGTAACACAGGACCGCGGGGTGTTATTTTCACGAAGTTGTAAATATCTCGGTACGATGGAAAATTTCGACTTTTATGTTATATTCAAGACGTTTTCATACCGAATGGCTTTCATTTGCGTGCATTATTTCGTGAATTCAGCTCTGTTCTGGCTTGCATGACGTGAGTGGAGTGTAATTTGATGCCAAATTTTTGGAGACATGTCTGCTCGCTCACAGATGTATTTTGTAACTCGATTTTTCGAAATACAGTTAGGAGCTTCTTAAAACAAATACATTAGGTTCAAGTGCTTTCTGTTTCGCGGAATTTTTTTGATGTTTATGCCGTATTTTCTGGTGTTATATCCTTTGCAATTTAACGCGCAAAATAGATTTCGATCGGAATATTTGCTTCCGAACGATAAACGTGTTTTTGGTCAAGTGGCATTTGGGGTCTTGGAATGTTCTCTATTGTTCTCTCTGCTTCTGTTATATTACACATATCTTTTCTTTGGTTTTCAACTGCATGTGATATTGGGATGATAACTGAGCTTTGCGGAATTACAGCAGCTGCAACTTGTTAACTTGCGACTCAGCCATTTTCTTTCTCCATTTCCGCTGAATGGTCTGGATAGTTTCCTCATTTATCAATTTATGGTCACAGATTATCTCTTACCCAACCGACAAAGTGCTATTCTGAAGGAAGTTAACTTAAGACGATTTATGCAGGGCATTTTAGATGATACCTTATTCTGATATTTGAGCTGCCAAAACCTGCAGCATCATTTACATCATGCAAACATTAAGCCTTTTCAAATTTCCTTGCACTGAATTTAAGTTTGCTGGACGGTACATCATTAGGTCTTCACTTATGATTTGTGTATAATCTCACCACCTTTAAAACTTGTGCCTCATAGGTACTGAAATGAAACGTTTTAAGCTGATCATGTCACTCTGATGGCCAGGGTTATGTTGTATTGGGGGTGTATGCCATCATCATAATTGTTATTTTTTTTTTACTCTAATTTTATAATTTAATATCTAGCCATTTACAGCTTTCGAATTTATTTCATTTTATATTTGAAGCGCTCATAATTTGTGGAGATTATGTTTACATTAAGCTTTGATTGTTTTATTGTGACAGAGTTGTTAAGGTTACCCTCTATATTGGAAGCCAAATTAGTGCAATTAATTTTAGAGTTCATTAACCATTTTTTTATAATTAGCTGAATTAAAGATGATAATATGATAAATGATCCGGTAGTATTGAGCCAATTGGCCTAGCATACTCCTGTCTGTAAATTTACTGAAAGCTTATGTATATTCAAAATCCTTTTCTGTTCTTTCTCTCCAAAGAACACAGATTTGATCACAAATTTACAGCAAGCTAACCAAGAACTTCAGAGGCAAATTTAGTTGCTTACAGAGGTAACTTGTACCTCACATTCAAAGGACAACTGCTGTGAAAGTAAGTACTGGCACCTTATATGTCTTTAGGGATTTAAGCAATATGATTGATAAATAAAAAAAGACAGATTTATAAATCAGCCACCAATAGGGAGAAATTAAATTTTCTAGAATGCAGTATCCCCCAGCTCAGGAAATACTTGGGCTTAGAACAAGGCAATGCTCAGTCTTGTCATGTCACTAGATTGGAGTAAATAAAAAAGTGATTTCTCTGATATAATGGGAAATGAAACCCCTTACTAATTTACTGGAAGGCACAAATGCCTTGTCTTGCAAAATAGAGTCTTGACCTTAGCACTCTGGCCTGATTTGTTAACTGCTGAGTCATTTGGAATGGCAAGTACAGCCATGTACTAGTTTGTACATGACACATGTCCTGTCAAAAAACAAATTCACTTTATTTTGCAATTACTTTTTGAAATTACATTATTAGCATAAAAGAAAAAAAGAAATACATCTATACTGTAACAATTAAAGGTGACAGTGGTGTATAGTTTGTGCATGGAGACTAATAGAACCGCGAGGTTATTGAGTTAGCCTCCATCTCGTTTGAGTGAAAAAAAAAACATGGGAGTAGAGGGACAGATTACTAAAGGAAAGAGCTGGAAGAATTGCGGAAACTTGCATTTGATATTGCTGAGATAGAAGGTAGTTTTTAACAGCTTTGGAGAAAGCAAATTGATTTAGATCTTTAAACTTGTATGAGATTTCTTGCCAAAGATGAATGGCCATAAATGAGATCATTTGTTTGCCCTCTTTGACAATCTGTACATGCAGTTTTATGATTATGATGATGACATGATGGTGATGATGATGATGACGATGACAGCGGCTGCAGTCTCAGTAGGGCTTTGTAAGGACGGTTGATGATCTTAACTTTCCTTTATTGTCTCATTTTTTCTAGCTTTTCAGTGCTTCCTGCCATTGGATTACCTCTTTAACTGGAATAAATGTTTACTAACTTTTTTTAGTTTTTAGGTTTTGTTATGACAATTAAAGCACATACCATGCCAGGATAAAGGCAATTTTGCCATATTAATATAAGGTTTTTTGTATGTCAACACGCCCTCCATGGAAACCAGCCGACGTTGGAGTTAGCATGTCTCTCTTTTGATTTGAACATTTTAAATAAAGTGTTACTTACCTACCTACCTACCTACCTACCTACCTAATTCAAAGGATATCTGTCCAGGGAATATACCCCCCGCCGCCCACGGACTTGCTCCTGAGGTGGGAGAACTTTTCTAAATGATTGCCTTCATTACATATTTTAAGAGATCCATCCCAATGGAAGAATATTGAAACATATGATACATAGCAAGCTAGCTGTCATTCATGAAAAGATAGCGAGCCTTAAACTTTTGAATGCTACCTTGTAATCTCAATGTAAGAAGTATGTGAATGAGACAAGAGAATGAATGCTACAAATGTATGTACAGTTAGCTGAAGGCAAGGGTATTCTGATCATGATATACTTAATTATTATCAACGCTTTCATGGATTATTTTACTTAAAACAAACCTGGTTAAGCTCAATCTTAACGTCATTTTTTTTAATGTAATTTTTCAGAGTGTTCGCGTTATCTGAGCTCCGGCAGCTAGTGCGTTACATTTGCAAGACAAAGAAACTAGAAAGGGCACAAGAGACTTTATGCTCCTCTCTGGCTTGTAAACTAGATGTTATGAGAGAAGAAAAGATTTTGAGGGACAGTGCAACTGATATGAGTAACAGCAGAGTGAATGAGTGCAAAGCTGGAACCGAAGAGTATAATGGTTTCAATGGAGCGAACGAACCATCTTGTACGCGAGAACAAGTGAAGAACTTGCAAAATGATGGGGGCAGCGACAAAACGGTTCTGAATGGAAGCGTGATTTGCTCCAGCGAAGAGAAAGTCCCCAGAGTGAAGTACGAGAGCGTGGAGAAAGAATTGTGTCAGACTAAGGAGGAACTCAGTAACGTTTTTTCTGAAAAATCTCAGGTAAGACTTGTTGTAAGTGCTGAAAAATGTAGCTTAATCCTAAAGCTTTATCATTCGCTTGATTTGGGTAAATATATTGGCGCGATGATTATTTTTGGACAGGAATAGACAATTCCACTTTTTTTTTTATCTCTTTTTAATTTTGACCAGGTAGCGTAATTCTTTCAGCTCTGTTAGAAAGAGCACCACAAAATTTGTAAACCGGCTACGTTTGAGAGTGATCGAGAGTCACTTCTTGCAAAATAGCGAAAATATGGTTCTACAAAGACGTTGGGAAATTTACAGATGTCTGTATGCTGAGGGGCAAGTTTGTTCCCCCCAGCATTCAAACGTCTGCAAATTTTCCCGACTTAGCGAAGCTATAACTTTGCGATTTTCAGGGTTCGTGCTACTCTTTGAAGTCATTGAAAAGCCTTGGAATTCAATTTTAGATTTTAAGGGTGCTTGAAAATAATAAAAACTCCTTGAATGTTTTTCGGATGGGAACTACAGTACAATGGTATTATATCAGTAGTCAATACATTTATTTTCCATTTGTGGTTATGTCTTTTAAAATGCATTTTATATCTGGGGGAGCTTTTGTAAAGTTGCTATCGACCAATGAAAACATTTCAAAACGTAGTACAGGACGAAGTAAACTTGCTACAAGCATTCCTTCCAGGTTTTGGCGCTTGTGTACTCCTTGAATACTCCTTATCTGTTTTATACACACAAGCCAGCACGGACTTACTATGGATTTTAATAAGTTATGTCTTGCAAACTTGGCACATATTTTCGTTACAAGATGAAACTGAAAACCATTACTATTGACCACTATTGATGTCGGGCTAGCTAGGAACTGAATAGATTGAAATAAAAAGGACAGAGAAACTATGTTGTGTGTCTCAGTTGCACCTTAAAAATGGTTAAGCTGGCGAACTGAGCTCCTGACTCTTGATCTATGTAACAACGTATCAAATCATGTATCTTTTCGCCACTGTAGTGCGAAAGAAATCGTGGCCGCCAATTTTGCATAATGGAAACTTGACATGACAACTATTAAAACTGTAGAATTAAAAAAAAATGAGCACGGCAATATTTATTGCCTTTAAGTCGACTCATACAAATATCCGCTTTCTTTAATTTCAATGAGTCCTCGTCACGTTCCTGACGTTTTATGGTGTAGGGAATTTTCATGGCACAGGCTGCCCACTTTACACCGCGGCGGTCCACCGCCGGACAGATTCGACGGTACATGTAATGGTTGGTGGTGTGAGGCTTTGTTTTCATCTTTATGGTTTCTTTTTGTAGCTGGAAAAGAGCTTCAGAGAATTACAAGATAACCATAACAAGGAAGAAAATGCGCTACGCGCTCAAATCAACAAGCTGCAACAAGAAAAAAGACAGTTACAGGACGCCATAGGCCAGTACCACGCGAATGAACAGACACAAAAACAAGAGTTTGACCAAGTACTGTACCGTGCACAGGAAATGCTTGAACGGGAGACGCAGGAAAAGCTCGCCTCCATTGCTGAGCAAAAATCACTCAGGCAACAGGTGGAAAACCTGTCCAAGAATATGAAATCTTTACAGGTGCGTTCTGAGATGCTCAGTGTGTTTTCGATCAAAGTTTCAGTCCTGAAGGGCAAAGAATGAATTGGACACACAGTACAATAAAATGATGTAAACTTCGTCAAAGCGGCGGACAACGGGAGATGAAAAATACGAGACTAGATCAATTGTAGTTTTAGAGGGGTGGCGTACGGATGTAAAATCGATGATCTGAAGGCCAGCAATAAAAGTACTTTTGCTTGATAAGGAACGATCGAAAGTTAAAAAAAAGTAACGCGATACAGCTCATAGTTTATCGTATCAATTATTTTTTATAACCTTTAGATGTGCACTGAGCCGATTTTGTCTCTTTTGTCGCAGCGAATACGGCGATATCTAAGACATTTCGCAGGTATCGGAAATGGGCTTAACTCAACTTACGTCAATATAACATCAGAAGGCTTCGCAAGCTCATGTTCGTTGACCAATCATAGGCGCGCTGTTCAGGTTGAGTGAGCAATAGCACAGGCCTGTTCAATGTGCGGATAACTTCATACAGCGGGTAACTCCTTGCCCAACAGATAAACATGTACAACTGTAGTATAGTTGCAGTACACTTTAAATGCTGGAGAAAGCTATCCGCTCTTTGAACAGCTGGGCCAGACCTGTAATTATTTTTTTTTCACAAGTTGGTGAATTCTACTTGTTTCTGAACCACTCACCCATATCATAAACTTGTCAATCCAGCATGGTATTGTTCCCGATGAAATGAAAATCGCTCGCGTGATACCTATTTTTAAATCTGATGATCAGTCGCTTTTCACCAACTACCGACCTATCTCGGTGCTTCCCAGCTTTTCAAAATTCTTTGCAAGAGTTATCTACAATCGTTTAATGCAATATCTGATGAACTTCAACATCCTCTGTAGGAAAAATCATTCCACTGCACTCGCGCTAATCGACTTGCATGATAAGATCTCCACTGCCTTTGACCGAGGTGAATTTTCCGTAGGTATTTTTCTTGACCTCTCAAAAGCCTTTGACACTGTAAATCATATCATCCTTTTTGATAAACTCGAACACTACGGTATTCGTGGCTTAGCGCTGGACTGGATAAGAAGTTACTTTTCAAACAGAAAGCAATATGTTGAATATAATGGCCACCGTTCGTTAAGAAATGAAATCTCTTGTGGGGTCCCTCAGGGTTCCATCCTCGGACCACTATTTTTCTTACTGTACATTAACGACATCAACAATGCTTCTAATCTATTAAATCTGATATTGTTCGCTGACGATACCAATGTATTCATGTCACATAAAGATCTGAACTATCTCTCAGATATGTTAAACTTGGAGATGGACAAACTGTCAATCTGGTTTAAAGCAAACAAGCTTTCTCTAAATCTTAAAAAGACTAAATTTATGGTCTTTAAACCAAGACAAAAGCGTTCAATTTGTAATATTCAAATAAGTATAGATAATCAAAATATTGTTAAAGTAAAGGAGACAAATTTTCTAGGCGTAATTTTGGATGAAAACCTAAATTGGAAGTCGGAAATATCTCACGTTGCAAGTAAAGTTGCGAAGTCAGTCGGTATAATATCTAGATGCAGCTTCTTTCTTCCTAAATCGTCTTTACGTATGCTCTACTATTCCTTAATTTATCCTTATTTTTACTACTGCAATATCGTTTGGGCTTCGACCTATAAAACTAATCTCCGCCGCCTTGTTATCCTGCAAAAGCGCATTATTAGAATTATTAATAAATCACATTATAATGCTCATACTGACCCCATCTTTAAGGACCTCGGTATACTAAAATTTAATGATATCCATTTGCTTCAACTGGGCCAATTTATGTATTCTTGCAAAAATTCATTCTTACCTCCAAAGTTTAATAACAATTTCTCTCAAAGCAATCAATTCCACTCTTACAATACAAGAAATTCCCAGGCCTACCGTCTACCGTATTGTCGTACAAACACGAAAAAGTTCTCGCCCTTTTTTCAAGGGCCTAAGTTTTTTAATTCACTTGACAACAAGATCATCAACTCTCAATCCCTCTCCTCTTTTAAGAAAAAACTGAAGATTAAATTATTGAGTAAGTATGAAAACAGTTTATAAATCTTTCCATCTTCGACTTTTCGCCTTCTTTTCTTCAACTGATGTGAAACAGCTCTAGCTCATAGTTCGAGGAGGCCTAACCTCTCATAAGCTCCTATAGTTTCTGTTAGGTCTCCTCGCCACTTCCTTTTTTTTTTTCTCTTCTTTTCCTATATTTTTGTAATTAGTGTGGCAAATAAAAAATAAAAAAAAAATGCCCAGCGAACAGTGAACTTTCTGTGTGTCTAAAAATACAGTACATCTTTCCAAGGTTATCATTACTGACAAGACTGCTTCTGTTGGTTTGACAGGTGAAAAGTGAAGAATTTGTTCGTTTTCATTGTGATCAAGAAGATCAAATTGACGACTTCAAAAGACTGAAGAAAATGATTCACGACAACGGCTTGCCGAGCATTGAACAGCTCATTGCACTACAGAGACAGGTACAAGATTTGTGCTTTTAGTTAAGTTTGAGTTAAAACAGGCCACAAACCCATTATTCAAATATTGTTCATGTCGCCATTGTATCATATGAATGTTAGTGACTCTTGCATCGATTGCCTATTTTTATACCTGCCACAATTCTACCCTCTAAGCACTGCACATCTTGGTTAAAAGTGTTCGCATTCCTTTTATTTTATTTGAATGAATTAAAAAACACGGCAAGTTAAAGAGTCCACTGCGCCTTGAGACCAAGTAGAATAAAAATGAATTAAACAATTTTTGTATTGAGTGTGACTTTATACAATTCATACATCTGAACTGGGGATTACAGAATGAAGACGTGAGTGATCATCGCAGTTATGAACGCATAATTTGCTCTAATGGTGATTTTATCAGTATGAATCGGTGGAAAGCGTTTTTACTGCTCCAATTTGCAAGTACCTGATTTCGATGATGTGTCTTGCTTTAGTGTGTCGAAACGTTAGTTAGTTTAGCTCCGACAACTCGACCTACTCGGGACTATAGTAACCCGGTCAATCATACCTTAATTACAAATCCATGACATGACTTTTGCTTTCAAGTTATTTACTGTGTTGTTATTTTTCTTCACTTCCAGAATGAAACATACCGTGAAGAGTTTCTGAACGAAAGAAAAGAGAAGGAGCGTGTGCTCTCGTTAAAGGATAAACTGAAGCGAGATCTGGAGAATGCTCAGTCAAGGATTTCCTCTCTGCAGGAACAGGTATTTATCAGATTTGATGACCGTGGGCCGTTCTATTTGGTGGCTATACGGTGAATTGTGTAAATTTTTTCTCGTGACTGGCTGAAATGTCTAAGATTCGTGGCGTTAGATTGTGATACCCTCGGAATTGTTGATTTAAATTTGGATTTGTGACTTGTAAGAATCTGCGACTAGTTAGATGGAATGGGGGCAGGCGAGAGAGAGAAATTAAGCAAGATGTCCATGGAAAGGTTTTTCATGCCCTTTTGTGCAGCAGAGAACCTGGCTGGAAATATCAAGGGGTAAAAATAATTGAAATCTCGAGGTACGCTGAGTTCGTTGAAGGGACTTTTTTTTTATCAGTGCCCTATTTTAGGGGAAGCTTTTTTTGTTGAGAGCAATCTTGGTTGGACTTCATCATAAAACGCCAACGTTAACACTGAGCTGACAGATTGCAGTCACCTGAGATAACAGCCCTTTGCGTTCATAGGCTATCGACCTAACCTGGGGCAAAATGACCTTCTATCAGCAGGATTTCATTTCATCCTCTGAAGTTTGTGGTGGTGGACTGATGGGTAGATTTCTTTTACTCCGAAGTGGTTTATTTTGGGAATTTTACGGTAGTTGATGACTGTCTTCAACGCCTAAGGATATTTTCTGCGAACCTTCCTGTTTAGTAACGCGTCCTACGGATTTATTTTTGTTAGGTGTACAAGTACCGGGAGCATATCTACTTCCTGCAACAAAGGTTCAAGCAAGATGGAGGCAGCCAGAGCGCCCCAATGTTCGATATCCAGGGACCTCCCCATGGGAACAATCTCAGCAGGCTTTACGGCAATACCGCCCCCCAGTACATTAATGAGATGTTATTGCAGGGGAACGCTCACCCGAAATTCCCTGGGGGACCACTTCCCGACGGGAAAAAACCTGGTCCGGGAAAGCATGGAGACGGAACTGGAAAACAGTGGCAATATCAACAGGTCAGTAGCGAGTAGCAAATTCAGACTTCCTAAATTTTCGATCTGCCTCTAGCTTTCCGAAAACGCTAGCTTTTCATCACTGGTAAATGTAAAAATCAACCGAAGCCCCACTAATTGGCAACTGGTAATTAGCATCGGACGAAATAATTACTTGATCCCGAGTACCTTAAATGTTAATGTTATTTTGAAATGCTGTAATGTTGTGATGACACTTTAGAAACACACGTGCCGGTCAAAGTTGGCATCTTTAGCTCCACACCCTGCACCCTCGTTATTCTTAACAATTCTTTGTTATTTTTTTTCAGGGTAATTATGGTCGATACGGTCGCCAAATGTCTGCTGATGACTGGAAGCGAGGCCAAAGTCAGGCTCAACCTTGGGACAACTTTTATGGTTCCCCTGGCAGGCTCTCCTCGGCCAGTAGCCTCTCTTCCGTGCGTTCTGGATCCAGTTCCTCTGAGGAGGTTCCTGTGGAAAGTCAAATGGACAGTCGAGCGGCATTTGGGATGAGTGGCTTGGGAAGTCGGCGGCAAGGACCTCGGCCAACTGGATTACCAGACAAACCCGTAGATGAGTCCCGCGGGTTTCAGCAGGGCTACGGGTAAGTAAAACCTTATTCCCCATTGCCAAAAACTGCTTTGCATACATGTTTACAACGACTTAATGCGATGCAAATCAGTTTGTGACGTCAAATCAGGAATAGACCCATACCCCTTACTACCTCGGTCAAGTTCGATGGGCGTGGCTCAAGCGGGAATTTTGAACGATTATTTCAGGGCAAAAACACGACGGAATTCGAAAAACCTTTTTGAAGAGCTATCTACTCTTTATGTACATACCAGAACCACAATAAAAAAACAACAAACAAACAAAAAAAAACAAGACGATATAGGCACTTAAACAGAGGTCACATTCGCTGTAAACGAGGGGAGGAATTTTCGGTACTTTTAGAACTGACTGCTTAATGAAGGGCGACCGTTTTATTAATCAGTACAAGTTTGACTGGAGTCAGGGGCGGCTCCTTGTAATTTACATGTTTATGTCTTACTTTACTCCGCATGTTTGACAATCTTACTTTCTCCTCACGAAAAATACATCAATGAAATATTACACTTTGATTTTTGTTCTTTTGACAAAATTTGTTTTGGGAAAAGGACTTTGTAGAACAGAGAATAGCACAGATAATTAATTAAGAAAAACTCATGTAGTTGTAGCCACATTTATATCAGAAAATAAAAAAAAAGAGTCCATTTTTCACCAGACCTCCATCTTCGCCCTTTGAAGCCTGGTCACCTAAGCATCAAGGTTTCGCCATGAGAGGTCAGCGGCGCTACTCATCTCCCACTGGCAGCGGAGTCCGCTCCCCAACCACTGACTTCTGGTCATCTCAGCAACCAATGGGAGGCTTCCAGCGATCGTGGCAATCCTCGGCAGAGCAGGCACAATACTCGGACTCTCCCCAGGTCTCTATGTCATCTGGACTGAGGCCCACGGCAGATCCTTGGCCTCCAGCGGTTACGTCTGTACCAAGCAGCAGCAACGCACAGTCGACATTGGCCACGAGTGGCCAGGGAGATACGATGACGTTCATGTCTGGCGGTATTGGCGGCATGCGTTAAGGTGGCGAGTATGTGTTACCATGGTAACAGACCAGTCGAATTGAAGTAGTGAAGGTACACATAGTCTGTTAGACGACACGTTTTGGTGTTTTGCTTCAAAGTTTAGTCGTAACGGCTAGTAATTACAGTGGTTCATATTTGTTATAAAAAACAGTTTGCAGAAGCATGGTGTAACCTGCACACTCTTTTATCTAAAAACATAGCATATCCAGACAAATAGACGTTTTTAATTAATTAAACTGATACTGCCCAAAAAATCTTCAAAACTCAAAGGTATGGGTATTTGAATGAAGCAGAAAGTATTATTCAGTTGCTCACTTCAACTTTTTTTATTCTTTTCTTATAGCTTGCAAAAATATTTTATTTAATTTGTCCACGCACTCATTTGCGAAAATATAACCTAGTTTTGTTAGCTAACTAATGCTCACAAACCAAGTATTTGACTATTTGCAGTTTTACTTTTGGCAATAAGGACTGGAATTCGAAAATGAGAATGTT
The DNA here is from genome assembly GCA_016490735.1 of Pachyseris speciosa. Taxonomy (NCBI): domain Eukaryota; kingdom Metazoa; phylum Cnidaria; class Anthozoa; order Scleractinia; family Pachyseridae; genus Pachyseris; species Pachyseris speciosa. The sequence continues at coordinate 824,060 of JAEMWC010000136.1, read as the reverse complement.
TGATAGTTCCACAATTCTGTAGTTACAGTGTGCTGCTTTTGTATATATGCTGTTATAATATTATATTTAGGTGCCTCGAACTGAATTTGTAATTCCTTATAATTGAAATAATAACAATGATAATATTTACGGACAATGTGTGGTGAAAAGGTCATTTTCACATACATATGTTGTCATTGCAATTGCAAGGAGAGATTTATTTTTCGTTAAAACATAGTTATTCCTATTTATCATGTGGATCAAAAACTTCCTATTTGTTGAGTTATCTTTGAAAGTATAAAAGTTAAATTTATTACATGTATTTAACAAGATGAATCCAGAGTAAAATTAACAATTATGTAGATAGATAAAAGAACATGGAATTATAATTGAAAATGAGTTTTTAAACAGTTTTGTACTATTTTAATTGACGATTGTCAATAGGTATTTTCGCAAGTTCTTGGGTCTTTTTAAAGCTATGTAGGGAGCATTTGAATATTGTTCAATTGTTACGTTTTTGTTATCACTATATTTAGGCTTTTAAGACTCAATTACCAGGTCTCAGGGATCAAATAGCTGGAGGAAATCTGATAGGTTAGGCTCTTAGCTTGATGTGCTGCGTTCATTGCGTTATAGCAATGGTAGACTATCAACCTGAAACTAAGTGCAGTTGACGGGGTATCACATAATGATAGACTGGGATAGGAAAAGGAAAACCTTAGGAATTAATTTAGTTTTGAAAACCACATGGGGTCTGGGCTCAAAAAATATTGACGCTATATTTACTGCTATCAACGAGAAGCATATCTTGGTCTCATTTAAGGTTGTAGTTCTCAGAGCTAGCCCAATGGTGTCTCGCTCCGCCAGAAAAAAGTAAAACAAATTAAAAGATTAAGGAATCAGCGAAGGGAAACCTGATCAGATAAAGAGAAAGTGCTATGCAATTCAGTAGCAAAGTTTAGAACTTTACAGGTTGGAAAGCATCACAAGTTTGACCAACTCAGTTGCCGGACTAGCTTGGAAATGTTCGAAAGAGCGAAAAGAAAAGCTAAGTCGGCGGTTGCTGTTTTTGTCTTGTTTGTCTGTTCGGTTTCAGCAAGTAACACTCCCCATTTTCCACGATATCTGTTGCTAGCGAATAGGCACATTTTATTGTAGTTTTGTGGACTCGACGAGACATTAGACATGGAGAGAGTTGTCCATCGACTGTAGGATATGTGTTTTTTATCATGTACTCAGTCATAAGACAATAATTCGTTAGAATAATGAAAAGAGACAAATAGCATTGGTTTGACTGATTAGGGAAATGGGTGACACTATTTTAGTTACTCTGGGAGAACCTACCGAAACACAAAAGTGGTTGTCTTCGTCAAGCACTTTGAAGGGACAATAAACGGAAGAAGATTCACTGATTTCTCTCCGCTCTTGTGCAACTACCGCGATGGAGGATTCTCGCGAACAGAATATTTGTCGTCTCTAAGATTGGGGATTTTATCAGTGTATGCAACAGGGGCGGATCCAGAATTTTTCTTAGCAGGGGGTGCACCACTAAGGAGTGATGTAACTGATAAACTACATAGTTATTTTTTCTTTTTGCAGGTTATTAGTTGTATTAGAAGGGGGTGCACCTCTGCACCCCCCCCCCCCCCCCCCCCCCCGCCACATCGTCCCCTGTGTAATCCTCCGACTCCAATCAAGTTGGGTTTTCATCGAGTACACTTGCAGTGTTACCTTTCCCCAATGAACTATAAAGTAGAAGTTATAATTTACTCACCATAGATAAATGCAGATTAATATTTCAGAGTTCTGATTGGTTTGTGAGGTCAATGTACCGTTACATATGAAACTACCAACCTTTACATGGCGGTCTTTCTTGTCTCTAGCAGCTCTTACTTTCTTTAGGGAAATTTTGCGTTTATTCTGTGGTTGAGTATATTATAAAACAGTAGCTGTTAATTAAATCTTGGTTGTTGTTTTCACGGTGTGACGAGATCATCAAATGATATTTAGTATTCGTATATTTAGTATTTAACTTGTTGAAATTTTGAATCATCAACAACATGTGTCCTTCCAATGAGAAAATTGCATGAAGACGAATTCAAGTGTAGTTGTGTATATAACCAGCATTTGCTAATTTTGCAATAAGGAGGAAAGTTTTTACTGTAGATACATTTATTTAGAAGCTATGGAATAGCTCTTTAGAATATTTAAGACTCGTAGAAATCGGCATTTCTAAGAATGAACAGCGGACGTTTCTTATGACAATATTTAGTGAAAATCTTTGCTTGCTATTTTGATAAATTGATGAAAAGTAAATAAATACGTCAGGTGTTACGATATATATCGTTGAAGTAAACAAAGTTCAGAAGAAAAAAAAAACGTATTATTCTACATTATTTAATATTTGTAGCCACTTTTCAAATAAACGAAATATATACGTAAGAAAAAAGTTGTAGTTTATAGGTAAGAGTTATGCACATGTCATTTGGAATACAAGAAGATGGATGGGATTCTTTGCCCGAGATGGAAGGGGAAAATCTCGACATTTTTCTACGATCACAGATTAGTGGGTGGGGCAATTCACAAGTTTGTAAGGGATGTTCGGGGGATTTTATGCTGAGAGATACCTCACCCAGGGGACTTTCTCCCACTTGGGGAAATTTCTCAAGTTTGTTTTACTGATTTCACAATCCCCCTGGTTGGCCCGGGGGTCGACCCCACGGGGAAGCCGTTGACATGTGCATTATACTTACTGTTTCCCCCTTCGTTCACTTTGGGAGTTTTCAGTTTTCCAGTTGGAGACGGATACACCAAGGTTACGTTGGGGATATAATTTGCATTCACAAATATCTTAAAAAGTGCATATATAACCTCTTGCTTTATATTAAATTAAACGAGAAAAAAAAAGTTATGTGATTTATTAAATTTGATTTATTCAAGAGAAATGTTTAAATGTCACAGCACAGCAATAATGATAAAATAAACTATATTTTTTGAGTCGTATACAGTTGCAATTGTGGTTACTTTCAAATCCACCGTAGTATTTTTGAACAAAAGTGAAAGAAAAGAGGCTGTTCCTGTGCTCTGTTTTATGACTGCCACACCAACCTTTTACCTTGCGCGCAGACGCCGGCGAGAAATGGGAATCGGGCTAGCCACTTTCCCCTCATGCATCGCGCCCGTTTGATTCCGCTCTCCCGCCCCTTTTGTCACATCACAGTACAGCATACTAAGTTTATATTCGCGGTGAAGCAGTTACTGAGGTTCTATATCCTTGATGAAAACTCAGACACAAAATTGCTGTATTTTCCGTCTCCGAAGATCGAACGAGTCCGCTAAGGTATCCAAAACTATGCAAGAAGCTCAGTCGAGATTTTAATCACAGTGCAGTAGACCTCTTTAGGTTGTATGTTTTGTTTTCCCAATGTAGGTCATGTGATGTTACACTAGAGAACTGTTTCTTTGAAATTTGGCCTTATTCACGTGCATATGTAAGCATAATTTATGAAAAGACAAAAGGCAAATCCCCTTGGGAACATCACATGGCCTACATTGGGAAAACAACTAGCCCCGAAAATGGATGGCGCTCAAGCGTCGCTCCTATAATCCGCCGTGAGGGCGAGCGACATGCCTCGACGAGTAGGAAGGCGCGGTCTTCGTGACGCAGCCTTTGGCGCGACCCTGGGTGAAATGGCCTCCGGTGCAGATCTTGGTGGTAGTAGCAAATATTTAAATGAGAACTTTTGAAGACCGAAGTGGAGAAAGGTTCCATGTGAACAACAGTTGGACATAGGCTAGTCGACCTTAAGAGATAGTGAAACACCGTATCAAAGCGATGAAAACGTAAAGCTTGTGGGATGTGGCTGGAGTGACAAGGATACTTCACAAATTAATGTGATCAAGTAAACTGAAGCCACTCAAAAGGCACTAAGGCCACAAGGGAGCGGGCATTACCCCTTAAATCTACCAAAGCAAAGATTGAGCCCAAGCATTAGCAGCCATGGACAGCTGTTTCAGCCTTGTTAGGCCTCATCAGCATGGCATAGCTAATGCTCAGGCTCAAGCTCAGGCTCAGGCTCAGGCTCAGGCTCAGGCTTGATATGTGGGTACTTGAGCCTGAGCATTAGCTATGCCATGCTGATGAGGCCTAACAAGGCCGAAACAGCTGTCCATGGCTGCTAATGCTTGGGCTCAATCTTTGCTTTGGTAGATTTAAGGGGTAATGCCCGCTACCTTGTGGCCTTAGTTCCTTTTGAGTGGTTTCAGCTTACTTGATCACATTAATTTGTGAAGTATCCTTGTCACTCCAGCCACATCCCACAAGCTTTACGTTTTCATTGCTTGTTTTATTGATATGTGGGTACTTGAACCTGAGCATTAGCTATGCCATGCTGATGAGGCCTAACAAGGCCGAAACAGCTGTCCATGGCTGCTAATGCTTGGGCTCAATCTTTGCTTTGGTAGATTTAAGGGGTAATGCCCGCTACCTTGTGGCCTTAGTGCCTTTTGAGTGGCTTCAGCTTACTTGATCACATTAATTTGTGAAGTATCCTTGTCACTCCAGCCACATCCCACAAGCTTTACGTTTTCATTGCTTGTTTTATTGATATGTGGGTACTTGAACCTGAGCGTTAGTTATGCCATGCTGATGAGGCCTAACAAGGCTGAAACAGCTGTCCATGGCTGCTAATGCTTGGGCTCAATCTTTGCTTTGGTAAATTTAAGGGGTAATGCCCGCTACCTTGTGGCCTTAGTGCCTTTTGAGTGGCTTCAGCTTACTTAGCTTGATCACCATAATTTGTGAAGTAACCGTATCAAAGCGCCCAATCTTGGGCCGCCTATCGAAAGGGAATCGGGTTAATATTCCCTAACCGGAACACGGATATTGCCGTTCGTTCGCGGTCGGCAAGTGCTGCGTGACCAACGCAACCGAACCCGGGGACACCGGCGGGAGCCCCGGAAAAAGTTCTCTTTTCTTTTTAACTGCAGGCAATCTCGTACCCAGAGTCCTCGGGCTCCTTTGGCCAGCGGTTAGTCGCCAGGAGAGACTCTGGGATAATGGAAAAAATATATATATTTTTTTGATTGGCTGGCCCGTAACGGTTTCCATTGTTTTACCCCAGATTTCCTCAGAAAATGGCGGTCCATTATCCCAGAGTATCTCCGGGCGTCCACCCACTGACCAAACAGCCCGAGGACTCTGAAATCGGATTGTCCAGAGATAGGGTTTAATGCCTGGTAAAGCACCACACTTTCTAGCTAAAACGGTCTATCAGCAATACGCCGAACAATAAATTTAGAATGATATAAACTCTTGTCGTGAATATTCCGTGCATCACCGGAATCAGTCGCACGGTTCGTGCATACTCTTTTTTTTTTTTTAATCTGATACGTAATGAGGTTAGTGTCCTGCGTTGCCTAAACAGTCGAAATCCATCACTGTTGTACGAACGTTGCTAGGATTAGATACATTATGCTTAAAAATTTGAGCATCATGCTTTTGAGCGTCACTCTCAAAACAACAGCATTATGCCTAAAATTATGCTCGAGAAGTAACATTGTGCTCGACTGATCTTCTTATTCGTGATGCCCTTTGCCACCCATGCAGGCGGAAAAATACCTCCATAAGACAGAAGCAAAACATCTAATTCCAGGTAAATACAACTTCTGTTTACAAGCACTAAAGAAGTCAACAAATAATGCTCAAAAGAACTCGAAATGCCTTACTTCAATGGAACTCTCTATTGTCAGGATACTCTCCGATCAGTTCGCTAGCGGGCTGAGAAACTTGTATGTAATGTATATCTATCTCTTATTAAATTGAAATTATGGAAATATCGATTTTTATTATTTTTTTTCTCTTTATGCTGAAAAAAGCCCATTATGCCCGCATTATGCTCGATGCCAGGAGGGGTCCCTTGTCGCTTGTCTGAATTTTAAAATCTCCCGTGTTGGTGTTTAATCCCTAATTCTCGGCCTTGATGTTAATGTCGGAATTTTGCCGGGAATGATGTCTCTCGTCGGGATTTCATTTTCTGTGCTGTCGCTACTTTTGGGCCATGTCGCTTGTCGTAATTTACCCTGGCAGGGCCTCACTGGAGCATTATGCCCAAAATTATACCGGCATAATGTATGTAGCTCTAACCTTTGGGCATCTAGCTTCCTCATCTTCAGCTCTGATGGTAGTGGTTCGAATCTTTTTGCGTCTTCGGAAGAAATCATAACCATGTCCGTCACCTGACCATTTCAGTTTTACAGCTACAAAATGAACTTTTCTGCATTTTATGAATTCGGGGACATTACAGATTCTCTTCCAATTCTGGGCACTGGTTAATAGTCATATTTATAGTTTTGACTAAATGGATACTCAGACTCTTAACAATCCTAGATGTGCTTAAAAGGAATAAAAAACAAAGAAAAAGAAGAAACTATTATTAAAATAAAGACGAAGTCCCTCGTATCAAGGCAATTACCCCTCCCTCCCCTCCTTAGTAATATGTAAATACGTAGACGTTGTACAGCGGTATCGAACGCTTTCGATTACTACTTCATTTACTAGAATGAATAATTTTCCTCTGCTCTTTACGTTATCCTAAATAATTTTTAGCAGTACAATCACACTCTGTTTCCATATTAACGGTGGCGTTGGACAGATAACGAATTACCTTCGGTAGTATCGCATCTCCCGAAAAGGATGCAAAGAATATTTGTTGCAGGTCTCATTTGCGTGATAGTAACATGCTGTCTTTCGAGTTTTTCGCGGGTTTCTGGCACGTTGTCCAAGAAGGACAAAAAAAGCAAGAAAAATACGGAACAAAACCGAGCGGTAAGCCATTGTTTATTATTTTTATCCACAGCTGATAAAGTAGATGTTTGGATCTTAAAGTTAGTTAAGACAATCCGACTGGATTATCACATTTTAGCAAATTAATAATGGCAGCTTAAGTTTTGTTGAAAATAATCTTAAACAAGCTTAAGCTTATACGCAAAGCTCAGAAAGTCCATTGAGCTTAATATGCGAAATGGAAATTCAAGTAGTTGTATAGAGGATAACGGAAACGAAATGTTTTATTTATTATTTTTATTTCATCCTCGATCACAATGAATAAGATTATTATTATTTTAGGATTTTCCTTAAAAAAAATTAGAGTTAGAACATAAGACAGTCTTCTTGTGACTTATTATGATAAATTCTTTCACAGAGCGGGAAAATGCCAGTTAAACTAAAGTGACTGGTTGGTGAGCTTGTATGTGAATTTTGAATCTCCTGATGCCTTTTCAATTGTGCGAAGAATTATGACTGTGATGAGGCCAATGGCCTGCTTTGAAGCAATACTGTTAATGAATGCAAACTCTCTCTACATGACTTTTTTTTTTAACAGGTGTTTTTATTCATTTGCACTCATTTATCGTAACTTCTAAACTGACTCTTCTAAGTCCAGTTTGAAGTTAGAATAATATTCTTTTCTAAAATATGCTTATTTCTTCCTGCCATCATTAGTACAGCCCGACTTTTACCACGGCAGATAAACCACTGAAGAATATTACTTTTGAAGCATTAAGTTTTATGTAAATCACTTTTCAGATGTTGACTCTGGTCTTAATTACTCGGAAGAGATGTCAAAAGATTAAATAGCATACATTCAATGAACTGTGAAGAAGTTGTGCTTGCTTGGTCCAACCTTCTAAAGTTATTAATCTTTTTTGGCCTTATAGATGTTTTCATTGTTTGTGATTCAGCTATACTTGGTGGGGGCAAACAGAGGACAAATTATAGTAACTTTACCAAACATTAAGTGATTGTGAATCTTTAGTTTGACTTTGTTGAATAAATTTTGAGTTCAGTTTGAACCTGTGGGATTTCACTTAGAGATGGCAATGTCCACGCAACAGTTTGGTCTGTTACATGTATTAGCATCTCATCTCAGGCTGTATAATATGTATGCCTTAAGTAAAATTTGAAACTAACACCGTCTCTTTTTACCAAAATTTGCAACAATATAACCAAAATGAGGGATTTCAATTTCTTGTGTTTGATCAATACACCGAATTCATAAAGATGGCCGTCACACGGTCGAACCTGGAACTTGGCACCAGGTCGAGGCCTTTTAGGACAGTCTTGGAATCAAATATGGCTTCTGATGCGAAGAAATCGAATTCTAATATAAGTTGTTGTGTTCCCTTGTGCAATCAAAAAGGAACGGTTGGCCCAGATGGCTTAAAGGTAGGATTTTTTGGTTTTCCTGCGAAAGGGAGGCTGAGAGATGTCTGGCTTGCTAAAATATGGAGAGACGAAGGCAAAGACTTTGAAGTGAAAGATACAACTAAAGTCTGCTCTTTGCACTTCGAAACGAGTGAAATTAAGAAAGGGTTACATTTGTAGGTGGCAAATGGTCGCTAAAAAATAAGAATGAAACATTTCCAACAAAATTTGCTTGGCGCACTTCCCCAAGAAAATGACCACCGCCAACTCCAAGAGGAAGTCCTGTTAAACGACCTGCTAAAAGACGACTGATCCAGGAAGACCTGACTAGCAGTGACCAAGTAATGTCTCCCTTGTCTTCAGACGAAAAGCAGTCACACGAAGTTTTAGAACCGACTATCACAAGCTGCTGTGGAGATTCTCAAATTTGCCAACCATCAGCTGATGACCATTTGCCAAATGTTAGGATACAAAAAGTGCAAATGGAAAATCAAGAGTTACGTAAGGAAAATGAGGTTTTGAAACAAGTGAAACAGAGAGAAAGAGAAAATTGACAATCTGCGGGAACAGATTGCTAGTCTGAATGACGAATGTTCAAAGCTAAAGGAACGCGTCTTCTGTTTAGGTAATCTTTCTGAGGATCACTCCATTTCTTTCTACAGTACCGCCTGAAAGTATTGACCCCTTTTCCGCGTCTTTGCCGCGTGACCTCCTCGCGACTTTCCCTCGGTATTCCCGCGGCAGGCCGCTTTTTTGCCGAGGGAACTTTTCGGTCAGGCTCCAAAGTTGCCGCGGGAAAGTTAACCGAGGTAAAACCGAGGTAATAAAATACCGCGGTCGAGTTTGAATAGGCGTTTGTTTCCTTTGTGTTTCAAGTGACAAAGTAGCACCTAAAAGTTTCGGCAGGAAATCTTGAACAGGAAGGACAGTTATGGCCGCTACACATAGATCTATCAGCTTTTTTGATACATGGGCAGAAATGATTCTGTTGTTAGAATCCGACCATAAATAAAAATTTTTGGAGAAATATTTTGATTGTAAATTATTTTGATATTAGCGATTGTCGCGACTATTTTGAATCGAATCTTCGAAGCGAATTTATGCTCGGCGCGCTCGCGTGGAGTTCGGCTTCAAAGATTTATTCATTTTCAGTGTGTGCTGACCTGTGGAATGTGACCTGTAAACAGATCTGTTGGTATCTTGATGGAAAGAAAGAAAGGAAAGAATATTTCGGCATGTTTTGTGACGCTCAGAAGAGGAATATGAAATTTACATGTTATGCTGCTCAGAGCACGAATAGCCATGTTATGTCTCAATGTCCGGCAACCAGACAGGAATTTTGAATTAAGCTTATCACAGATCCAAAACGCTGTTATATTGACTCGAAGTTATTTAGAACTGAGATATTAAGGGAAGCGAACAAATTACCAAGAAATTCTAAGTAAGGCAGGCCGAGATTTCAAAGAACAAATCCAAATTCAATTGGTTGTTGGTGCGTATCGGCGTTTTATGCAAATTCGAGCACGGCACGTGACGACAACACAACGTGAGCTCCGGAGCAAAGATGGTTCGAACAGCAGAGTATGTCAAGTGAAGAGTTTTGTCGTTCTATAGACGAAATTTTAAAATTTCCCAAGTTGTCCGCGAATTAAGTTTAGAAGGTCCGAAGAAAAGGCCAGCCGTGAAGAACGCCTCAGCCGATCCAAATGCAATCAGCACGCGTCGTCAGAAAAAACTAAAATTAAAAATTTTGAGGTTTTACCTCATCGGGTTAAAGACATTTTAAAGATATATCTGTTTGCATGTTTTCAGCTCGGTAGCATGCTTTGTTTTGAAAATAAAGCAGTCTGAATTTAGATTTTTTTACAATGCCAGACATCGTGGTTGCGTCTGAGAAACATATCACGTACGCGAAAATATCGATTTACGTTGTGTTTTCGAGTTCTGAATAACCAATATGTTAAGAGAAGTGTCTATGTGAATGTTTTGAAGTTTAGCAGAGAGAAAAAATCTTTTGCGAGAGGAAAAGTGAGCTCCAGATGTTTCCAATGGATTTCCGACCGCCATGTTGGGGTTTCTCTCAGGAAAACGGTGCCAGCATGGCGTCTCCAAACTAAAAACTATAATTTTGAGTAGTACCCTTTATCGAATAACTCGAGTTCGGAATGTCGCACAACGCTGAAACTTTGATACGTTGTTTATTTATTACTCTTCAACACTATCTCAGTTTCTTGACTTAATTTATTGAAAGATAAGCGATTTTATTTTTTATTTGCGTGATACTTGCGTGACGTTCAAGTCAAGAATTGGGACAAATGCCGTACTTCACATGTGAAATACGGCGTTTAACCAAGGCAGGCGTTTAACCAGGGCAAGCCCCTTAGCGTTTCAAAGACTTCGATTTTACATTATATAGAGGCCGGTTCAGAAATTACGAGTCCATACGCAAATCGCGCACAGCGTAATTTTTATGTCCGTGAATCTTCGCACCTTACAGTTCTTCCGCTTTTTTGACACCTGGAATTAATCGTCATTGTTCTTTCCCCGCGGCATTACCTCGTCTTTTCTCCCGCGGCATTCCCGTGGCAAAATTGTACCTCGGTTTTCCCGCGGGAACAATTTTTTTATACCGCGGTGGACGCACGGCCACTACCCGCGGCATGGACGAGGTATCGCCTCGTCCCGATGGGTCAATACTTTCAGGCGGTACTGTATACTGGTTTTCCAAACGTCAAAGTGTTCAAAGCAACATTTAATTTCTTGAAACCTGGGGAACAAGGCAAGAATATTCGTTTTTGGCGTTCGGAAGATCACAGCGTAAAAGCGACTCACTACCAAAGTCTTCAACAAACACAAAGTAAGCGTGGAAGACCAAGAGCACTAAATCCAAAAGAGGAGTTTTTTATGGTCATGTGTCGCCTCAGGCAAGCTCTTCCTGAAAAACACCTATCGTTTCTGTTCGGAGTTTCACAGTCTACAATAAGCAGAACTTTCATTTCCTGGATAAATTTTATGTTTCTGCGTTTTGGGACAATTAACATATGGCCGACAAGAGCGGAAGTCGATTGCTCAATGCCTGAAGATTTCAAAAACAAATTTCCGACCACCAGAGTCATTATAGACTGCACGGAGGTAAAATGCCAGATGCCTAGCAGTTTGTTGCTAAACAGTGAACTGTTCAGCAACTATAAGAATCACGCAATGCTGAAATGTCTTGTAGGTATTTCTCCTTCTGGTGCAATAACATTCATCAGCCAGTTATATGTACAGGAAGCATTTCAGACAGGGCAGACTAGTTGAAAGGCCTGGTATCCTTGATTTGCCCTTTGATGAAAATGACAGTGTCATGGCAGATAAATTAGGGTTCACTATTGCAGATCTGTTACCACTTGGTGTTTCTCTTAACATTCCACCATTTCTAGGACAAGCTGCACAAATGTCACCAGAAGATGCGGTCGCTACACAACAAATTGCAGGCTTGCGAATACACATCGAAAGAGCAATAAATAAAATTAAGAATTTTCACATTTGGGACAGAATAATTCCAATTTCTCTATTTTGGTGTTGTCAACCAGCTATGGGCAGTTTGCGGATTTTTATGTAATGTTCAAGACCCAATCATATCAGAGTAACACACATCATAGCTTGAGTAATATCTGAGGGCACATGAACATGCCTGTATTTCTTACTTCAACTGTTGCATCAGGGAAATAGCATTTTTTGTTTTGTTTACAAAAATGTTGTGAAATGTTAAAATGAGCAGTGTCTTTAGTATATCTGTTTACAAGCAAAGAACTAGGATTTTTTAATCCTAGTAAATGTGATGAAATCACCAAGACTCAATGGTTTTCACCAAAATCCTTTGCAGCATATTCAATAAAATGACTGAAATAATATCTAACTAGTTTCATCTCTAATTCCATCCAATATTGAGCATCAAATGGGATTCTCTCAATGGACATTCCTTTTTTTGTAAAGACAACAAAGTAACACCATTTGGCCCCACTTATTCCCAATTGACCTTGTATCTGTGTGTAGTAAGCATGATTAGTTTTAAGCTTGCACTGTCCATCAATAAATTCACAGCAAAAATTTGGATCTGAACATGCATCTTTTGGTGATACCAAGAACTTTGTGTGTGGGCATTTCACTTCAAGAATACCAAATGGTTCTGTGCACCCTTCATCTATCACTTTTCCATCTGGTGTGCAGGCCAGTACAGGTTCCTTCTGGTAAACAACAAGTCCACACTTATAAACCTGTACTGGTGTCCCTTTACTGGCCATATAGCGCATGTACTCATGAATGGCAACTGGTTCATATTTTATGCCATGGGAAGTGTGTCACTGATCTGAAATCCTTTGGGTACATTTGTGTCTTTGCAAAAGTGTCATGATTTCGTTTTCTGTGGGAAATGGTATAAAAATTTGAGGCTGTAAATCTGTATTTCCTCTGTGTCTTCCATAGTTCACAGTTTGATTGGCCTCTTGAATCTTTCTTGATAGTATTTATTTCATCTTCAGAGACTTGCAAATTCTTCACAAGCTCTTCCTGTTCATCATCTAAATCATGTGCTTGGCATTCTCCAAACATAGTTGATGGAAATCTTGGATATACAAGTAAATGGTTAGCGCCGTCAGAATCATTTCTTGCTACAGTACTCATGTTCATAGTAACTTCGAAGTTGGATTCGGTGTGAGCCAGCCGATAAGAAGAAAATGAACCAACAGGGCTCTTACCATATTTAGTGTCAATCAATATTACAACTGTACTTGGCCACTTGAAATTTGGGCAAGGCCCATCTTTGGGTTGATTTCCTTAATAGCCTCTTTAAACAGCTTCTCTTCATTTTGATCCACCTGAACATTGTTTCTGGCCTCATACAGAAGGCATTTCACACCTCCTTCATTTTCACTGTCATCCAACTTTGTTTTTTTTACAATGATGTCCATAGCTGGTTGAGGAACAATTGTGTCACCTCTCCCCCTCTTATGCCATGTTTGAAGCTTTGATGTACAAGCAACTTGTGCATTTTCATCACCATCACTGCTTAGGTCACGAGTCGTTTTGGATTCATAGAGTGAAAACTTACAGAGTTTCAGCATAAGGGCTAGTGAATGATTGCAATACCCAGACTTTCCAGCAACGCATGAGCACACAGAATTAATAACGCTTCCTGATACAATGCATAATGCGAGTTTCAACGAATGAGGCTCGTCATTCTTCCTGAATGAGTGGTAACATTTACAACGAAAATAAAAATGTACTTCATCACTTGCAGATTCAATGTTTTTGAGGTATTTGTCCTCTAGAAATGTTTTTCCTTTCCGCCAGCTTGTTAGCACGGAGTGGTGGTCATCGCTGCCCAGTCGTTTCCTGCTGTCTTTTATGTGCTTGTTTATTTCTGCTCTTGTAAAGAAAGGCATTTTTTCCAGCGATGTTGTCCAGCCAGTTTGAGGATACAGACTGTATGTCACCTGTAAAGGAGCCGTGTCATTTGCCGGGCGTCTTTGCACCATAGCAACTCCCATCTCTTTGGCGAGCTTTCTTTTTGTATATAGTTTGTCTGGGTCTGGATCAACTAAATTTAGATGTCTCTCGCTGGAAACGTATTCCTCAACACTAAAAATTTAAGAAGGGACAGCGAGTTTAGAATATACACTGTTAACTTATCGAACGAGAATTATAAAGAAGGAGGATTACCGCTTAACAAGTTGTGCTTTCGTCCGTAAACCTTTTCCATCATCACCATGACATTCAACCAAAATCGCAACTCGTCATTCTTAAGCTCAGATGCTTTGCGTCCTTCTAACGAGGAGCCAGGGATATCGTCTTCGGATAAAAAAATAGATTCCATCTTTCTAGTCACGTCTGTCCTAAAATGCCTCGACTCTGTGTTGCCTAAACCCACCCCAGTCTCAATACCATGCACTGGCCATCTTTATGAATTCGGTGTATTGAATGAATAATGATGCAACTGATTAACAATAACTTAAAATTTCAATATCTTTCAATATTTCTTTTAGTCAGAAACTAAAACCTTACATGCTTGAATTTAACTTTTGTCATATGCTGACTATCCAGCCAAAATGAAATTGACTATCTGTACATCTCTTGATAAGTTTACCTCTTTTTTTTTTTTTTTAACAGCAAACCCCAAAATTTTCATTTTCATGAATAAGGTTAATGATTTATGTATTTTAGAGTTGGTTGTACTAACATCTGGGGGAAACTTGAAATCAGAATTTCTTTTGTCAGTGTTGAAAACCTGCAACAATTTGTAAAACCTCTGGAGTATACAGCTGTACATGTATCTGTCTTTATTTTTCCTGAGAAATTTTAGGATCTTGAAACAAATTCAGTGAAGTAAAAGTTGTTATGACAATTACAGTGTATTGGATGTAAAATTAAAAAAAATAAAAAACATCCTGATAACATTTCTGAGTAAATGGATGTTAGAATTTAGTGAAGATTAGAGGTCTTAATTCCTCCGTTCATTGACGTTCGTTCGTTCCTTTATTGGAGCTCTGTGCAATACTATGGTGCAGTCATGTGATAAAAAGGTTGATATTATAGAAGATCATTCTTTGGATATCACAGAAACATTATTTCATTTTTTTCTTTTTTTTAGACTAGTCCTGATGCTAATGTCACCACCAGAGGATTAGTGGTGGAAAATCCAAGAACAAGAGATATCATCAAGTTCCACACTTCCTATTACAAAAATGTCTCGGAAATTAACTTCGATCATGATGTTCTGGTTTATGTCACACCAGTGAGTACATTGTACTAATATGCAGTTTTATTGTTGTTTTCAAAAAGTGTTGCCAGAGATTGCTTGGAACGTACAGTTTAAATGTACGTGTAATTGTGAACTCCATCAATGCGGACACCCCAGTTAGGAGGACACATCTCTAAGGTGGACACCTTCGCTTGGCCCCAGCCTAATTGCCCCATACTGTATTCTCTGTAACAAACTCCCTTAAGGTGAACACTAACAGATGGTCCCGAAAGTGTCCACCTGCCAGATATTGCTTCAAATGTAATTGTGAAGTCCCTCAAGACACCCTTTTAAAGTGGACATCTTCAGCTGGCCCAGGCCAAATTGCCTCATGCTGTATTCTTTGTCATGAAACACCCTTTAAGGTGGACAAAAGGGGATGGAACTGAGTGGGAAAGGTAACTGGAAACTGGAAGGGAAAGTGAACAGTCAGGAATATTCTAAAAGAAGGGGACTGAGAAAGAAGTCATGGGGAGTGGGCTGTAAAAGGGAAATGGGTTAATTCAAACAACTTGGTGCAATCTGAGAGAAAAGTTGGTGGAAGCACATTCACTGGTTAGAAAGTGGTTATTAAAACCATGAGAGAATGTGTCAGCAACAGAGTCAAGGACAAGGGGAGGAACTGGGACTCTGGGAAAGGAATAAGGTCTGTGAAAGAAGGGGTGAAAACAGAGATGGTAATAATAACCTTTATTTACCCTCGGTAGTAGTTATAGCACAAAGGCTAGTGGGGCTGAGCAAATACTGAAACAAATAAAGTCAAATTAAATCAACTCAACTCAACTCAAATCAAATGAAATCAACTCAGATGTTGGTTTTTGGGGAGAGGGGAAAACCGGAGTACCCGGAGAAAAACCTCTCGGAGCAGAGTAGAGAACCAACAAACTCAGCCCACTTATGACGCCGAGTCCAGGAATCGAACCCTGGCCACATTGGTGGAAGGCGAGCACTCTCACCACTACGCCAACCCTGCTCCCCCGGTAAGAGGCACCATTCACCATGGCTCCCTGTTAAAGGAACTACATCATGGTGTTTGGATTTTGAAAAGTTTAGCCCCAAGCCCCAAAGTCATTTGTAACCTGTTTCAATCTTCTCCATCCTTCACCATCCTCGCCATATTTGCATTTGTTCTTTGTCTCTTTGTTGCTTATCTTTCCTGGCAAAATAATTGTTATTCACTGTTTCCCATTATTTAAATGTATTTTTTATATCTCTAATAATGATAGAAAATATCTTGACCAAGCTCCTTTAAGATTTTATTGTGACCTGTAAGGTTGTGGCTTTGTTTCCCACAGGGGGCTCAGTCCTGAGCATTTTGACGTATCATGTATGTACAGCATTCTTCCCTTATTAAAACAGTCATTTATGCTGAACATTTATTTTATTTTATTTTTTTTGTGTTGAAAATTTATTGATTTTTACAATAATCCTTTTTTTTTTTATTTCATCCTTTTCTTTTAGTGGAATTCCCATGGCTATGATGTAGCGAAAATATTCAGCTCGAAGTTTACGTATGTTTCTCCGGTGTGGCTTCAAGTCAAAAGAAGGTTAGATGTAAATTTCCTGATTAATCCTAAGTAATCAGTCAGTCAGTCAGTCAGTCAATCAAATCCTTAATGTCATCATTAAGTGAACTTACAAAAGTGGATTTGTTGCTCTGTACAGGAAAACTGGAAACTTTGCAATAGAAGGAGGGCATGACATTGATCAAGGTTTGGTCTACCTTAATTTGTGTGCGTGAATTTCTCAACCTGATTTTAATTTGTTGAAAAGCCATTACCATTTCCATTGACATCACTACATGTATCACTATAATCGTAATCTTACCTCTCAAAAATTTTGTCTGGACAATCTAGGATGGATGGCAGATGTAAGAAAGGGTGGAGCACATGTGAAAATAGGTGAGACATCAAAACTCAGGAGCCACAGATTTGGTTACTAATTTGCAAGAAATTAATTGCATACTATTTTTTGGCAAGTTTATAACGCTAACCATGCTTTGAGTAACTAATAATAATGATGATGATGATGATGATGATGATGATGATGATGATGATGATGATGATGATAAACTTTATTTATCTTGGAAAGACCAATCAGCTGACCATACAATCAGCTGGTATCAACTGGTGTCCAGTTATAATCTCAAATTAAATCAGAGGTACACTGTAGTACCCGGAGAAAAACTCTTGGAGCAGAGAAGAGTCAACCAACAAACTCAGCCCACATATGAAGCCAAGTCCAGGAATCTAACCCGGGACACATTGGTTGAAGGCGAGCGTTCTAACCACTGCGCCAACCCTGCTCCCCCCTCTTTTGTTGATGTTCTTTTAGAACGCGCAAACTTCCATTCACACGATCTCCTTACATCGCGCTGAAACGCTATAAACTCCGGACCTACCCCTACCCATGGTGCCTTTAGATATTGTCGCGTTTGGTTTACTCTTCTTTAGGACAACCCTTCCGAAACAGCTGTATTCATTCTCACATACACATCACTCATGGTTATATTACGAACCAAAAAAGTGACCAGCTCCCAGATGGCTTGTTAGCTCAGTCGCAGAGGTCGTGGGTTCAATTCCCTTTTTAGCCTGAAAATTTTCAGGCTTTATTTTGACTACTGCTTAAGTAGTGTTTGTAACTGACATGATGATCCTTCTCATATTCATTCATTTAATCCGCAGTTCAAAGATATGATTTTCGTATATTCATTCTCACAATAATGATAATGACACAGGGTTTGAGCCAGGCCGCGCCATTGCGCCAATCCCGCACTGCAATTGAAATTGTCCCTTAAAAAGACGGCCAAGGGGACAATTTGTCCCCTTCAAAATTTAGGGAAAAAACTCGAAAGGAAGCAGACACAAAGGGATTTAGTTCAGTACAGAAATTGCAAGCTAAGGCCTGTTTCAAACGTCGCGCTACTGCCGTGTCGAGCTAAATTCAGGAATTAAATTCGACGTTAGCGCGGCAGTAGCGCGACGTTTGAAACCATTCAGTTGGGCAACTAGAATTAAGTTCGACACCGCAATTAAATGTAACAACGGCAAATTCTTGTCCGAGATTTTGCCATCACAAGGTGATGTTTCAGAAGTTAAATGGACAGAGAACACTGTTAAAGTGACTGCCCGTGAAGTTCAACAATTTGAATGAATGAATTGAAGTTCCTTGACAACGTCTTACTAAATCTTGAAAAGAGATTCTCCGTACATTCCAAAAATGTAGTTAATGCATTCGGGATTCTTAGTCTCTAATGTGCGTTTTCCAAATGAAAATCTGTCAACCTACGGAAATGAAGAGCTGGAAACGTTGTTTTCCTACTATGGATCTGCAAAGAAAACCCAAGGCGGTAAAGATGTACCAGCAGTTGTGGATGCCGAAAAATGCAGAATTGAATGGAACTTTGCCAGTTAAAGAGCTGGTTGTTAGAGAGCATTACCCCGTGGGCCACATTGCTGAACCATGGAAAATGCTCGCTACCCATCATAGCGATGAAGTCCAAAATTTAATTAAGCTTTGTCAAGTCGCACTTGTATATTGCCTACTAATACAGCTTGCTGTGAAAGAGGTTTTAGCGCACAGAATCGAATTAAGAATGCTTTGAGAAACAGACTGAAAGCCGAGAGGTTGGATGTGCTCATGACCATTGATATTGAGGGGCCACCTTCCAAGGACGTTGACTTTTCTACAGCCCTTGATGTTTGGGCTAGAACCAACAGAGGAATTAGTACTGACATGTACGTCTACCAGTAATTAAGAAGGGAATTGAAGTTTACAAGGGGATGCCGAGACGAGATTCTGCTGTGAAATGTTTTCAAGTATAAAGCATAGTCATTGATCCTCTGTTTAAATATGACGAGAAAAAGTCTTGACACCAATAACTTAACTTTTCTTGTTTGTATCACTGTTCTTGTATTACAAGGATCATCTAAACAAATGTTTTTGTTGGCTTGCCTGTATCAATGTAAAAAAATGTTGAATAAAAATTAATTTGTCTGTCCCCCTAAAAATAAAAATGTCCCCCAAAATTTTAGCCAAGGGGACAAATTGTCCCCCAGTGATCAAATCCTAGCTCAAACCCTGAAATTTAATGATAGCGGTGACGGTGACGGTGACGGTGACGGTGACGATAATGATAATGATTACCTCTTGCTAACCAAGTTCGAGGTCCGTATTGTAAGTTATGGACCGAGTTTTTTTCCGAGTTTTTTGTTGGTTCTTCAGTGACTCAGAAAAATTTAGACAAAAAAGCGAAAAGCTCGTGCGAGAAATCCAGGGAAGTGTTGGAAGGTGAATTGTTAAATTATTTGTTTCTTTTCAGTTCCCAGAATATTGTTTGAACAGTGGACATTCAATGACTTTCATATAATTTTCTCAAGTGAAACAGCATTGCAAGCTCTTGTTGATACAATGATCTCGTTCATTAAGGTGAGTAGATGATGTGTTTTTTAATACGTGTCACTGAATTTCTCTGATCGAAATCTTAAAGTGCACCTAACCCAAAATTATTTTTTCTGCTAATGTAATACTTTGTACCTATTCCAAAAACATTTATCCTTGATTTCCAATTTTGGACTTTCTTATAGACTTCAAAACTTACGATAAACTAAGCATCATTTGTTTCATGACCGAGTCAGAAGGGGCATGGGTCTATTCTTGATTTGACGTCGCAAACTACCCCGCATGCACTTCCACAAAAACAAATCAGCCTGTGAATAACTCGGACGGTGACAGATGATAGCTAAAATTAATTTGTAACTTTTACACCCTACAAAGGTGCAATTTATTTTAGCGGAAAAAATATATTGGGGTTAGGTGCAATTTAATGCTGATTGTGTCTCAGAACAATTTTATCAAGGTAAAATACAGTGCAGCTGCAGGTTTAAAGATACAAAAAAAGTGCAAACTGGAAAAGGGGGAACTTCTTAGTTTGTTCTGGGTAACAAGCTAAACACTGTTAGTGAACTTGAGTGGGTTTACAGTGTTCTGTAGATAATAGCGGGCACAGTGTACAACTGGAATTTTCTCTCAGATGTAAATGCGCGTTCAATCGCTTGCACGCAGGAATGAGAATTTGCGGAATGATTTCCTAGAGTCCCTCGAAGATATGTTGAAGTTTGTGAAAATTAATGTAAAATTGATGTTGGGTGCCGTGCAGTAAACATGTTCAACGGCATCCTCCCATAAAAACGTAAAACGAGAAATCTAGGGGCTATTTCTTTTTTCTTTCCCAACGTTATAATAATTATGCTCATATGAAGGTAACGCTAGTCATTAAGCTACAGTAGTAAGAATGACGCTCATGACTGGGCTGCTAAGATTACCTAGCTGTAGCAAACTCCATCTAGGACCTGGCTGCTAATTATGGACGTTTCCCGTTAGCTATTTAAGGATAGTTTAGACGGTGTTTAACATAACAGCGTTCTACCCCATTTTCAATTTTGCCAACAATCATATCTAAACATTGTCTGCTGCTGAGGATAACAAGAAGGGCTGTTTCCCAGGCTAGAAAACTATTCAGTGGAAGCCCGTTGATTGTCTTAAGCCGCGGCCTAATTAAGTTAGACTGTCCCGAAGTGCTTTTAAAATTTTTCCTTTGTTATTGCCTTGTATCTTCCCAGTCAAATCATTTTGATGGACTTACTTTAGAAGTGTGGAGTCAATACAATGGAGACAACAAAGAGTAAGCAATGCATGACAGCATTTATGTCCACGCTTTCTCGGATTACAGAATTTACGAGGTTTTTACGATTATTCTTAATTTTCATAGTGTTTTTAATCCTCCTCCTAACCCACGGGGGGCGGGGGGGGGGGGGGGGAGGGAATGCTGATTGTGTCTCAGAAGAATTTTGTCAAGGTAAAATTCAATGCAGCTCACCTGCAGGTAAAAGGTACAAAAAAGTACAAACTGAAAAAGGTGCTTCTCACACCTTCCTTTGCTGGCTCACCTTATTGGCCATTTCGGAGTTGCCATCACGTGCAAGATAACACTGAGATTGGCCATTTGTCCAAGTTTGATGGGTGAAGGGGTTATTCCCAAAACGTTTGACTGTTCATGTATACAGTTTCTCAGCGCACTCCGACAACAACAACAAAACTTTCATTTAGCATCAATTATAATTACTATGCTCGTACATGTATGACTCTTCCAGTACGGTGCAATCAGCAAAACTTGCCCGCATTCTAAGGAACGTAGTTATGATGTGAAATGTTCATTGTTTTCAGGGAATTGTACCTTGTGGTCAGTAAGCTGGCAGATGCTCTTCACAAAGACAAAATGAAGATGATTTTGGTCATTCCACCGCCGTTTTATGCTAGGTAAACACGATTATTAATTACCCTTAGTTTGCATTAATGCCTTATGACAATATCAGCTACGTATTTATGCCATAATGGTAGGAACGAACAGGGAGATAAACGTGGGAGTGTCATGAAGAATGGAATTTCGAATAAAATTGCTTAAAAAACCTGTAGCTCTTACGGTATATTTACTGTATATTCAGATACAGGAGTCTGAAATCAGTGCTGGTGAAAGCAGTTTTGTCTGTCTGTTTGTTTTCCTTTCATCTTTCTTGTCCTTATCAAACTGCAGCTGATGCTGTGCGTGGAGATTCTTTGACTAATCTTGTGAAACTTGTTGTTGGTCATTTCTCGAATGTCTCTCTTTATTATCATGAAAGGTGTTTGTCATCCTGGATGAAATGATAGTTAAGTTAGTCCTTTGTCTCACGACGGAGTCGCATAGATGTGCCCGGATGGCGGCGTTTCGCCCGCTATACTGCTGTTTTTCATCAGCCGATGGTGTCGACTGGCATTGTATCAGTATAACTGGTAGCATCGTGGTTGGTGGTGATTAGCGACTTTCGGTCCTAGCTTTGGCTGTTGTTGATTGGAGGATTTCGATCCTTGTCGTTCAGACTAAAAATTACTTATCTATTTATTTATTTTATTTTATTTTAGTAGCTTCGCCACATACAGGGTAACCACAGCAGCGGGTAGCCATTATTATTGTGGGCCAATTTATAACTAAATCGCAATAAAATAAACTAAGATGGATCCAGTTATTATTAGTAACGACAACATGTTACAGGACGAGCAAGACTACGAGCAGGGTTACATTTAAGACATATAGTTTTAAAACTACGGAGGTTGTCACAGTCAACGTTTCCTCGGCGATCCTGTCCGTTCTTTTTTCTTATTAATTTGTTTTATTTTTTAAAACACTTTTTCCGCACCCTTTTACCCCTCCTATTTTGCTCCTTTTGGTATGTACATGTACATGTAACTCTTGCGGTTTTAAAGGAAATTATAGGTTTATTAAGTGCACAGACCAAAATGAGAGAGTGTAGCTGGTTGTAATTCATGATATATTAACGAATGGCCCTCGTGATGAGGCCAGGTAGGGAGCTACGTGTATGAAGTTCATTGGTCTGCTTGAATTAAGCTAATTGTGGTTTCTGTGTACCCTGATAATAGCGTCGTCATCAGCCAGGAGCCCTGTAATCTTGCATTCTGCAGGCGAAGCCCTAATGATGGTTCAAAACTATACATCGTATATACGTGTATTTCAATATTTTTTATCAACCCTCCTAAATTTGTAATGCGTTTGATTTTGTCTTACAGTAATAAGCCAGGCATTTTTGATAAGCATGACTTTGAGCTCTTAGCTCCCGTGTTGGACGGTTTCAGTCTCATGACATATGACTACTCATCACACGGAAGGTATTCTTCAAATTACATGTTCTCCATATTGTTAGGAATCCGATTTGTAGTTAGGGGCACCCAGTGATAAGTTTCGGTAGATATCTGTTCGTTGGAGGGTAGTTCGCCTCAGGCTTTCGGCGTCAATTAAAGAGTGCACTCGGATTTTCGTAACTAGACGATTCGCAGAGGGGAAATCGTAGCTGAGGTGTTCGGAAAGGTCGTATTTGCTGTTTTTGGCAGTAAAATACGTCAGCTAGCATTTTCGGAAAGAAAATGGTTCCCTACAAAGTTCGCGGATTATTGTTTACACGTTGTAAGGCTTCGAAACTCAATTTTCGCAACAGTTTTGTCAAAAATTGTAGCATTCGTTTTGCTTGCTGTTTAGTTCCTTTGTTCAGTGTCTATGATTAGAGAACAGTGAAAAGACAAAGGATTTGATAAGGGAAGTAAGATTGATTCTACAAAGCAACGTTTGGCTTGTACGTTGCAGGCCAGGGCCAAATGCCCCTCTACAATGGATGAAGGACTGTGTTTTATCACTGAGCCCAGAGAGGGGCAAGCAAAGATCCAAAATCCTCCTTGGTCTCAACTTCTATGGACAAGACTTCACGCAAATGGGCGGAGGACGTACGTACATAAATATTGAAAGAATATCTTTTCACTGCTCAGTTTATGTCGTTCTTTATTCACTTTCTTATATTATTTTATTTTGTTTTTATTTTGCCTTCTTTGGTCAATGACGATGAAAAAATTCCCCTCTACAGCCATCTTGGGATCAAGGTGAGTCGTATGGTACTCAGTTCTTTTTACTGATTTCTCCATAGCGTCTGTTTAGAGTGCTTTTCAATTGGGTGTCGTAAAACCAAACGAAAGTTATCACTCTAACCAATCACAACTGATGTAAACATTGCAATGAACCGATCAAAATTCGAATAAGCCCTTTGCAGCAGGTCAGTCACGTGGTACAAAAAACGCCATGTTGGAGGACGAGCAACGCAGTGGGACAAGACAAACAAAGAGCATACGTAATTTAAAATGGTAATTTTCTTTGTTTGTCTTGTCCCAGTGCGTTGCTTGCCCTCCAGCATGGCGTTTTTGTACCACGTGACTGACCAGCTGCAAAGGGCCTATTAAGCAATTACATGTAGCCGGCGCAAAGCGCGGGAAAATGCGCGCGCGCAAGTCTCGATTGGTTCTGGTTTTGCTTGTCATTGGTTGAGAAAGTGGCGCGAGTTTTGCCGACCAATCACAGAGCGAAATAGAAAACCAAAACCAAAACCAAAGCATAAGCCAAAGCAACCGTTCACACGCATAATCTCAGAAACTCTTAATTAAATTACTACATTCCTAGACCGAGAACTGAATAAGCAAAAGGTAGCCAACATTACAGGGGATCTGTTCTGTGGAACAGGATCCCCTTAAAGACCAGACACCAGCCTAGTTTGAAAAACTTCAAAACTTCTCTGCACGGGCGAGATTACAGTTTTTATTGTATATTGTCTTAACGTAGTTGTAATTCAATTCTAAATTTTAGCTAAAGTAGTTTCAGTCATGACTTTTAGGAGAGCATTTTTATGATAAAGATGATGATGATGATGATGATGATGATGATGATGATGATGATGATGATGATGAAGCAAACGCGAATTCCTTTCGACACTCAATTGAAAAGCGCTCTCATTTATTCTGTTTTCTTTTTTCTTCTGCTTAGGCTTTCAACATCACTTTTCCTAGACATACAGTATTATGCTAACTTGTCTTTTCCTCGCTTTGTTAATGCCATTCTGGGATTCTTCCTTGTGTTTTCAGCAACAAGCTTTTTGAGTTGTCAAGTAGAGTGGACGATATCATATTTGTAAATTTTTTGTTTTGCAAACTGCGTACTCGTTAATGCTTTCTCTTACCAGATATATCGAACTGCTGACCAAACACAAAACGGAAAAACTTAGCTGGGAGGATGGTGTCGCTGAACATTCATTTAAGTTTACGTGAGTAATATCTATGATCAAGCGATCGAGTCTTTCTTCAAATCAAATCAAATCAATTTATTTAAGCTCGATAGCGTGGGAGTGGTTGCCCAATCTCCCGAGCCGGGAGCTCATGTACTAAACGCCCGAGCATTCCGGATCAAATGAGAAGTGTTGGTTTTTGAGGAGAGGGGAAAACCGGAGTACCCGGAGAAAAACCTCTCGGAGCAGAGAAGAGAACCAATGACAAATTCAACCCACATATGACGTAGAGTCTGGGAATCGAGCCCGGGCTACTTTGGTGGTAGGCGAGTGCTCTCACCACTGTGCCATCCCTGCTTCCCAGTAAATTTAAAGACAAATTTTCATCGATCTCCACATTTGAAATCTTTGTCTTTATCAATATGCAGCGCTGCTGGATCAAGCCATGTTGTGTTTTACCCAACACTGAAGGTAGGATGGCGAAAATAGTACCCTATGTCGTTGTATACTGATTTCCATTGCTGTTCAAAACTGAATTACAGGTATAAAGTACACTACTATAATAATACTATAATTCATGCACTACTGTGCCCTCGATGAAAGGTACAATGTATTAACAAATTTTCACCGTGCTCTTTATTTGAAATGTTTATTATATTTATTTCTGTTTCATGCCTTGTTACTATTGATCGTATTTGACCTGAGCTTGTAGCCATGCATGGGTGTGACCTCTGCTACAGGGTAGTAAAAGTGATTTGTATCGTTTTTTCCCACTTTGCTGCACCGACCTAAATGGTCAGGTTTGTTTGTTATTGAGGTAGAATTGCCCGTTAGAAATATTTGATGGATTTCTTTGATTAAATTTGCTTCCTAACAACATGAATCGCATCGCCTTTTGAGAAAATAGCTTGATGTCTCTGCAGTTGTTGTTTGTTTGGTATTTTGGTTGTAAGCAATGGTCCTTGGTTTTAATTTGACCTCAAAAACGTAAAAGTTGCCATGACAT
The DNA here is from genome assembly GCA_016490735.1 of Pachyseris speciosa. Taxonomy (NCBI): domain Eukaryota; kingdom Metazoa; phylum Cnidaria; class Anthozoa; order Scleractinia; family Pachyseridae; genus Pachyseris; species Pachyseris speciosa. The sequence continues at coordinate 798,438 of JAEMWC010000136.1, read as the reverse complement.
GGTCTCTTTAAGATCTTGGCGAGAAAATTCGTATGCTTAAATGTTTTGTTCTTGGTTGTTGTATTTCCATTTCTTAGTCCATACAAGTTCGACTGGACCTTGCCAGGGATCTGGAAGTGGGCATCTCCATTTGGGAGATTGGACAAGGACTGGATTACTTTTACGACCTATTCTAAATGTATTATTCGTTTTGTCAGATTTACCCGCCTTTGGTGTAATGCATTCCCTAGAAATAAATTATTGCCCCAAGAATCGATCATTTGTGACTCAGTCTTATCACTATTTTCAAACTTCCTTCCTTGTCATCTCAGTTGTTATGTGCATTGCGACTATTTGTGGCTGACTTATGGCGACACATGGGGAGGAGAAAATGGATTGCAACTCGAAAGAGTTGGGCTAACTTTTTCATGTTTTTTCAGTGTACCTTGAAAAAAATGGCCTTAAAATAATATTCATTTCGTTTCCTTCCAAGAAATCATTTGAAATCTATCTCTTAGTGTTAAACGGGCCTTTTGCGTGTTAGAAAATGTACTTCGCGCAATTTGAACAAACATATAACAAGAATTGCCGTGTCAGTACCTCTTTAAAGGGGCACTGTCGCCTAATTTGGATCTGAACCCAAACGTGCGTTTGCAACAACTGAATATTAAAAATACGCAGTTTTCCTACAAAGCACTTAATATGGATGTGCAACAATAGAACTTTTAAAAAAAATTCGCAGTTTTCTTACAATTAGTACTTGTTATGTGCATTGAAACTATTTGCGGCTGACCTATGGCTACACATACCCTGCTAGCAGAGGTTTCTTTCTGGCAAGTCTTTTAGCATGTACGAAGTCGTTCGCGTCTCTTGTATTTCGCGTAGTCGGCTTGTTTACTTCCCCTGCCACGAGCCCCTTACATTTCCCATTGAGTATGCGCTACATCGTAATCAAGTTACTGTAGAGATTATGACGTAAATCTCATGCAGGCTCATTTGTGCACAGCAAGTCAGTAAAAAAATAGATGTGCTTGAGTTGACAAACTCGTTTAAACCGGTTTTTAACCTGCTTGTCACGTGATCTACCTCCAAGAATTTAGAGGTATCTAAAGCGCATGCTCAACGTCATCCGTAGGGTTGAAAAGTTTCACCCCCCCCCCCCCCCCGCCTTCTACCTTTCACTTCCTCTCCTCCCCTTTTCTTTTGCTTTTCTTGCCTCGCTTTCTTTCTCTCTTGCTGGGCATTTTCTGGGCTTCCTTTCGGTGGGAAAAGATTTGGGGAAAACGTTTAGGATCGTAGGATTAGATGGTAGGAAGTGCAGGTGGGTAGTGGAACAAGATGTTCACTCAAATTTTCGGGTCAACGTTACTTGTTTTTTTTGTCTGTGTTTTCTCCGGCCTGTTTAACGGAATCGTGCTCATTTGGGTATGGTTTGAAAGATCTCTTCTCCCTACACATGATACATGGCATAGTTGTCTGCGAGCATCACATGTTACATGGTATAGTTGTCTGCGAGCATCAAAACTGATGATGCAAGTGGTACAAGGGACTTGGTTCTGCATGGCCGGTTTTGGCCGGTGTAGGAGTCAAAGGGTTAAGTCCCCGGGGGGCTTATTTCATTTCACGCCTCATTAACGGGGGCTTATGAGAGAGGGGGGCTTAATAGAGAGGTGGGGCTTATTTCAAATCTTAAACATGCCGTTTCGTCTTAAAATAGTTTTTTTTGTTAAAAAAAAAACTAACTAAAAAAAGTGTGCAGTTAAACTTTAATATTTAATAAAGAGCAGTGTATGTTTCTTTAAAAACTAACCAATTGAGCCGCATGAAGTGTATTATGTAAGAGGGAATAGGAGGGACTAATTACAAAATCTCATGTCCCAAAGAGGGGCGGGGGGGTGGGAGTTGGGGGTATTAAAGAGAGGGGGGCTATTTAGAAAAACCGACTTCCAAACGGGGGGCTAATTAGAGATGGCTAGGGGGGGGGGGGGGGGGTTAATAGAGCTTTTACGGTAAGTTTACTTTTTCAAGTCTCGTGATTGTGTTTAGGGAACATCGCCATAAAATAATACTAGTTTCTTTTCCGTCTAAGAAATAATCTGAAATCTACCTTTTCGTGTTTCACGGACCGTTCATGGAATGGAAAAAGTGCTTCCTCGCAATTTAACCAATTTGATCGTGGCAGCACCCGTTTAACACTGTTTTCGTATCCTATTCGCTCATCAACTGAAACCCTGGGTTCAAACTTCGGTTTTTAGTTCGGTAATAAACCTTTGAACACAAAACACTCATACACCTGGGCTGAGTTGCTCGAAGCATGGTTGGCGCTAACCATTGGTTAAGATGTATTAAAGCCTAAGTTGTCATGGTATTTAACCCGGGTTAGCGCTAACCATGCTTCGAGCAACTGGGCCCTGATGCTGTCTACTGTAGAATATATTTGCATGTATGTGCGAGAGCTAGCTGGATGGGGTACTTTTCTGTGATGTTGTTTGTTATGCTGTACAAGGTCAAACAGGTTTCTCGAACTTTCCGATTACTTTCTGAGCCATATAAAGTACAACTTGCCCATTTAACCCATCAATTGCTAACGATTCTAAAAATCAATAAAAAAATCAAGGTTCTTTGGGTTAACACTGTGATCATATTTAGGTTTATGGATCCAGGAATTAAATTGTCGGTAGTACATACACATTTTTTTTTTATAAGGCAGGTCGGTCTGTGGCAACCCGAGGGCCGGTGTTGACCCGCCATAAAATCGTAACTAGGCGCCTAAAAATTACTTAGTAAAATTTACAGCCTTGTTCGAGAAGCGGACACGGAAAGCTACGTGTGTTGTATTTCCAATGTCAATGTAATGATCTTAACATATTTTTTATTGTTGTTCTTCAATGGTCTTTACACGTCACATATCGTCTTAAAGATTACACAACCAATTTGGCTGCTCTATTCAAAATTAAAATCTACATTTTTTGCTCAAATAAACTAAAGTTGCTTCAACAATGATAAATAACCACATAATTCTTGAACTTTTTTCAATGTGCAATTATTTCGAGCTGGTTATACATTTTCTTGGGTATTTCATTTTCGAGATTATTTTCTCTTGATTTAGTATTGTGAACGACAGCTTAAATATATTCTACGCCTTTGATATGAGTTTACAGGTGCCAATCACTTTTTGTACGTGTGGAGACAGAGACTCTGAAAAAAGTTCAAAAACCATGTATTTTTTAAAAGTAAATATGTATTTAAAAAATAAGACAATTGCAAGTAATGAGAAGAATAACATTATGTGATTTGTACCACGTAAATATATATTAACAAGGCAAGTAATATCGCAATTACCTAGAATATCGTTCTATGAGAACATTAAATTAAAACAGCGTATATAATATGATATGGAAAAATATATTCTCTCTTGATAAACACTTTTTACATCTCAGTCCAGATCCCTAGCGGGCTTGCCGCCAAATTATCCGACATGCCTAGCATGACGCTGTGGTTGGGCTGTCTAAATCTAATTGTAGCAAAGGGTTACGTACGTTTCTACAAACAGTTCAGGGAGAATTAGAGTGTAAATTGAAGGTCTTGGAACCAGTGACCTAAACTTGAGGCTGCGTCTGTCTTATTTCATGCCCATTAGAGAGGGTTAAGCAATTAAACGGCTGTCGCAAGATCGAAAATTTACACTTCTCCCACCCGCCCTGATTTAGCTGTACATAAGTGTTGAACAGAGGGCAACTGGAAAATCAACTTTGAATCCAACTGTGTCATCGATTTCCTCAAAGGAAAGCTTTCCGGTGATTGGCTTTTCTGGTCACATGATCCTTCGCATTTCATGAGCTCAACTAAGGGCTATTCCCTGTGCACAGTAAGTGAAACGTGCGCTGTAAGGTGACTTGAAGAGTAAGCCTTTATGTGTTGTTTAGATCAGATAATTTTAACTTTCCCAATCTGAGGCCCATAGGAGGCGCCTGTTCGCGACCTATCATGAGTACTCCAAAAAGAATATATTTAGAATTCTACTCTTTTCCCAATCATCGAAAACATTTTTTACCAACACAGCCCCACTAAAATTAAACCCATTATGCTCTGTCATTTAGTCCAGCTAATCACTGCCTCAGAAAATCAACTTTGGAGTTGTAGTCTTTGTCGAACCTTGCTGACAATCTACAGTAAAACGCAATGAAATTTTCTATGGAAATGAAATTTTCTGTGGAGTGGCCTGTACATGTTGTTGTTAAATAAATTGGACCATTATCTTAACATTGCCATTTAATTAACGTAAATTTAACTAGACACCGAATAAACGTGATATTTCTTTCAGTATTTGAATTGACCATCCTTCTTAGTCTAGCCTTGTTGATTTAATCGGAATTCTCACACTTGTTTCAATGTGAAACAAACTTTCAGTTACATAAAATCTACTTTCAAATTTCTTTCCGTTATGGTAAGGTGTACTGACTGGGAACTGAATTCTCTGTTGGGTAAATATTTTTTTTCCTTGATCAAGCGATTAATAGTATTGTGCACTTTGCTTATCAATGACCACAGCGGGTAACGACTGGTTCTGATATTATAGTTGCCGCCTAACAGGTCGTGCGACAACCCCCTTTTTCTTCTCTTGGTCCATAGTGAATAGCCTTAAAGTGCACATGAATCGAAATTTCAAAGCCAGTTTTTTTTCCTCCAATAAGAAAATTGTTGTCTTAAGAAACATTTTGAGGTGAAAATAATTAACTAAAAGTAGCTGGAACTTATTTTAATTCTAAAATTCTAGACAAAGATCTGGGGTCTGGTGACTAGTCATAACGTCATTCGTGTGCACTAAGTCGAGTGCGTATCTCCGTTTTTGTGAGTTCACTACCAGGGCCGCCAGCTGCGCAAAACTTTCCAGGTTTAAGCTTTTTCGCCTTCTCAGATATGTTTCACGCTTGAACATTACACACGAATTACGTCACAGAGACCTTTTGGCCGCGCGCAAAATGTCTCAAATTTCAGTCCACAGCGGGAAGTTTTGAACCCTACAAATGGTAAACCCTTGTCACAAAAGGAGGGAGACGACTGAAAATGAAATATGGGGATTATAAGCTATCTAAAAACGATAAAAAAGCTGGTAGTTAATTTTCGATTCATGTGCTCTTTAAGAAAGTTTGTCATCATAAACTCAGACTACCCAATAACACTTACCACTTGTGTTTCGAAGACTGCAGACAAAAAAAGATTACGTAAACATGTTTGAATAAATAATATAGGATAAGATGAAACCATCCCTTATAATGTACTTAGAAGTTTCTTCATATGCTGTATGGCGGATGTTGGGAACGATTACGTTTTTCATTCTCGTGACGGTTCTTGAAGCCTTTTTGAGTATTTGAATGAAAGGTAGGTTAACCTCACAAGTATCAGGTGAATGGTTGAATAAATAATATGAGTTCACCGTCCATTGTGTCCTAACTGTTTGACACACTGACTGGCCAGTGGACGGATTCGGTTTTAATGTGAGACTATCCTTGACAAAATGAATTCAATGCATCTGTTTATCCATGTGTGATGGTATCAAGAGAAGCCATTCCCGACGGTCTCAGCGGCAGAAAAGTGGCCGGCGCCATGATCTTCATGATTGGCTGAGTAAACTCGGTCGCCATTGGCCGAGAGAATTGCATAGCCTGGATGCCATTGGTCAGTGGATTGGCCATAGTAAGAGAAGGGTTCCTTGGAGTTGCCGTGGTGATTGGCGCAAAAACCGATGTGCAGACCGTGGTGGAATTAGTAGAATTGTTGTGAAGCTCTGGTCTGGGTGTGTTGGTGATCTGGAATGCAATCTGTGGTGGAAATGAATCCTGTTTATTTATTCCATTGGTTTGAGTCATTCCGTTGGTGTTGTTTGAATCTGGTAGGCAAACCATTGGATACGGTGGGGACCAATGAACGTTTTCTGTGTGTCCATTGATTCCGTTTTGCCCGTGCCCTAGTGGTCGGTCTTGTTCCATCCCAGGATGAGCCAACCCACCATTACTGTGTCCACTCAGACCGTTCATTGAATGCATACTATTGATAGCGTTCATCCCGTTCACATTGTGACAGCTGATGTTACTTAACGTGTTAATACCATTGATAGTGCTAATGCCAGCGATACCACTGATTCCATTGATGGCGTTGCCGCCATTCATAATTCCCATTCCATTCCCCAATCCATTTCCCATTCCATTTATCCCATTCATTCCATTTACGGCGTTCATCTGTGCGATACCGTTTAATCCATTCATCGCTCCCACTCCGCCCAATCCATTGACACCGTTCAGGCCTCCCATTCCGTTCATATTAACATTCAAACCGTTGAGATCACCAGCGATTGCATTCAATCCGTTCAGACTGCTTGCGATGGCAAATCCACTTGGAATCACCGGATTGTATTTGATCCATGTTGGAGACACACGAGTGTACACGGGCTAAGTGAAAAAATATAATGATATCAACACTGAACGAGGAATACGAATGCAGGTTATAAATAGTTTCTTGATCAAAAGTTTTGGGACGCTACGTTATTAAGAAAAGGACGTTTTTGAGATCAGGGGGCCGTTCTTGAGCAAACGGAGACCATCATGAAAATGATTTGCACTGCCACGCTTAAACAAGAAACTCGTGAGTGCAAGGCAATTTTGTTTGTATTAGGTACTTCGAACAGCTTAGATGTGGACTAAAATTACTCGTGTTTCTCTAAACAATCGCCAATCTAGGTAAGAAGTGCTTGCCACTTGCCTGCTAAAAGCTCTTTTTAGATACCAAACCGAGTTTCAAAGGGCGAGCTTGAGTGGGTAAATAGATGCAGATTTGACACAAGCAGTGGAACTAAGGTGAATAGCTGTACATAACTAGATAACTATAAACTATTTCCTAGTGTTATTTTCTTTACCATTTCATTCTTGTGACCATTTTCCATGTATTCAAGCTTCTTCTTCTTAGCGTCCGGTCCTTCGTTACCATTCACGTCTGTTGTTGCGTCACCTTCCTTCTTTACATCCTCGCCGTTATGTTCTCCATTAACTGGTGTATCGTTATATTTGCGCTTTCTGTCTTCACTCAGTGTTCCGTTCTCGCCTTCTTTGTGACCATTTTGTTTGATTTCGGTTTCTGGTTTTCCATTCTGATCCGTGCCTGGTAGAGTAGGGGCATTTTAAAGGTACATTTGTTACAGTGAGGTTTAAACCTAAAACAACTCAAAATCAAACACTCCAACAGGGGGAGTGGACAGGGGAAGGAATGAGGGGGGTGGGGGTGAGCAGAAAGGGATTTTATGAGATTGGTTTACCTGAGAAACTGCACCACTCAAGTGAGTTTTTATTTGGCCTACCAACTAAAAAACCAAAAATGTGTTGTTCATCACCAGGTCAGTACAAATGCATCATCAGTTTATGCCTTTGGCTCAAGTAAAGGAAATTACAGCACGAAAATCTTCCCTTGCCATTACCGACTTGCTAAAATTTGAAATCAACTTTTAATGTTTTGAAAATTCAGTAGCTCATGGCATGGGCTTTCGTTTCCTTGAAACATTTATCTCGTATTTGTTTCGCTATCGTTCCATAAAGCGTTTCATTCTGACCAAGAAAGTGAGGAAATTCAATACAGTGTCTCGCTTCAACTGAGAGAAACCATCATTAAAAATTGGAGGTCACAGAACTTTGAAGGTAGTTACAAATTAAGAAAGATGTGATGTACCATTGTTATTACCGTTATGAGGTGTGCCACGGTGATCATTGTCTGTCTTATCCACGTTCTGCACGACCTCTTGAGCATGGGAGGGTTTCTCTACAGGTGTAGGAGGTTGAGGTACGGGCTGCGCAGTGGGCAGTTGTTGCTGAAGTGTTTGAAGACTGGTTGGTAGTCCTGTCTGCGCGTTAGGTGGAATAGCGAACCCGATCTGAGCCTGGAAACCATTCAGCTGGGTGGCGTTCGGGATCTGCTGTTGAAGGTGCTGCACATGCTGTTTTGCCTTCTCTTGCGCCACGCGCTGCTCTTTCTCGGCCGCCGCATTGCGCAGAATCCTATTAATGGAGCTTACACTGGGCACATTGCTCTTGTCACACACTCCATCACTAAGCAGGTTATTCCTGATCTCCCATGCAAATATACACGGATTGTCCTCTTTGTACGCGAGAATCTTTGACACCACGCGAGGAGTCGCGACTTTGGGCTTGCTACCTCCGATCGCTCCGGGTCTAACCGAACCTGTCTCGTAATATCTGCCGAGAATTTTGCTGACGCAGCCGTGGGACACGAGCAGTTGCCGAGAGATCTCCGAAGGTCGGACGCCGCAGTGTGCCAACTCAACAATTCGGTGTCGCATGTAGTCGGGCAATGGTCGGCCATTGACAAATACACCTCCAAGTTGGTTGACTCCACCCGGTCCTGATTAACAAAAGAATGAAATATTTTCCTTCTGTGGGAAAAAAATTAAGGTTTGTGCAAGCGCTCACAGGATTGCCGGGTCTAACATGTTGCGTGCGTTTGAACAACGTGTTGGGAATTTTTGTCAGCTGAAACAACAACATCCGACAACTGCCAATAACTCACAACAACACTCCACTTAACAATTAGTTTATAAGCTCGCAATTTCTATCGCGTGCACGCCCGCATATAAATCCAGAGCGAATAATCTAATTGTTTTAGTATAAATCTACAAGTCGTTCAAAACTAAACAAGTAAGTTATCATCTAAATCCTCCTCGCAGACACTCCGAAAACGCAAAGAAGCGGCCGCCATTTTGTTGGCAACCTTTGCACCGGCCATAAAGACCTTTTCGTCCATTATTGGAGGGTGGTTCAGGACGTCAGGGAGGCAAATTATTTTATTATTTTTATTTTATTTAATCAATCTGCCAACAAAGGCAGGTGACAACACAATAGAACATTAAGTCCCCTACAAGGTGTATCACCCAACCCAACCCACACCATGAATATAAAAACTAACTATACCAATCCCTACCCGCTGGTAATTTCCTAAGAAAAATACATAATTGGCGAACAGGCGCGACTATTGATCGAAGGAACTAACATAGAGAAGTCTAATTTTTCCTTAGCTAACTTACCGTCGGAAACCTGGTCTTAAGGTCTTGTTCCAAGAACAAAGTGACATTATATACATTTTTCTTTCCAATAATGTAATAATAATGGCTTATCCCACCAGATTTGCCTGTGCCAAATATCTACCAACGTGTAATAGTTTTATGTTCTTCTATTTATGTCCCCTATTTGTTCCCTGAAACACATCATCGTCTTCTTCAGACATGGTTTTAGAAGTGAGATTTCCATCTTAACTGTAATCGTAACTGAGATCTTTAGAAAAAAAATCGGAAAATTATAATTGCCGTACATCTTTTGAATGAAGAATGAAACTTTTTGAAAATTATACTAACTTGAGAACAAACTATTAATTACTCGGACTCCCGTTGGAAGGTACGATTCTAAAATGTAGACCGTTCTTCGTGTTTCATCCGCAAAGCTCACTTCAGCGTTTCTGCGCAATCGCCAACAAAAACAACAAGAAAGCCGCCATGTTGGATTATATCACGTCGATTCACCTTGTGTTTTTATGGTCTTCGCGTGACGTGAAACTAACCGCAGGAACCTCACTCTCTTTCTTATAGTACTGTCTCTGTTTCATTTGACGTATTTGCAAACAAATTTCACTCGGCTGAATATTTTTCGCCTCACATTTCACCGAGATTCCACTAACGTTTATGCAAAAAAATCCTCCGTTATTTAATGCAAGCTAGCGTACCTATGATCAGGAAACACAAACTCCTAGGATAGTTTTCTAGGTAGTCGGTTTTCTATGTCGTCCCTTTTTGCCTCGTCATTTTCTAGACATCCATAACACAAGTAATGTTGAATGTACTTGAAAAATAAAATGTATTAGAGAAGGCAGTGCAACTATCTGTACATGATCAACATAATGCCATAGTGAAAATAAAATATGTGGAAAGGAATTCAGGTCTCGTTATACTACCTTTGTCATAATATTACAACCGCGTAGGTGAATCAGAGAAGTAGCAAACTGCAATTCCCAATTGCTTCTTGGAAGTCCGAGGGAAGGTCAATATGGCCTCACGTTTCTCAGTATTATGTCGCCAGCGAATTCTGAAATGTTTTAAGACAATTCTACCCGAATGTATTTGTCAAGTGCGACCATAGGAGTGAACGCGACAACAGTAATCAGTTGACCGCGTGGCTAATTAACATAAGTTAATTCTAACATTTTAATTGAAAAACAAAGAAAAGGCACGAAACAAAAAGCAAAAGGTATCTAGATTGAAAAAGAATTTAGGGCATCCTTTTCATGTTATAGCTTCCCACTTATTGAAATCTATGGCACTGAAGAGGAATTTCTTTGGCTGGCTGGATAAAAAAGCCTTCTATCCTCCAAGACTTTTCAGTATTTTCCCGTTCGGATCACTGGAAAATGTTACTGGAATACCAATTGGTATTTTTTAAAATATCATGGTAACGTTTTATCCAGTTATTTTCTCCGTGGCATTATCACTGTAACTAAACCTTTATTCTACTTATTTAAAAACAATGCAAAGTTTTTAATTTCATGGCTAAAATTAACTGAATTTTAAAACCAAACAAAACTCTTCAAAAGTCAGATCTTAAAAGTAAGCTTTGAATTTTTAGAAAATGAAGACAAATGAGAAAAATTCTGCGTTCTAAATCTACTGAACTTGATACGAGAAATCCAAACATCACCTGGTATTTGGGCAATTAAATATTCCATTGTATTTCTGAGATGAGAAATATCTCATATCTTAAGAGATTTTTCCGGGCCGAACTTTCGTTAAAACTCCATAAGAACACAAAGTACGGCAACTTCGTATTTACTCGCTTTTTTATAAACGGTATTGGAAAAATATGAATAAATCTTGATCACTTGTATAACCATGGTATACTTGCTTGACAAGTAAGAGAATGTAGCAAATTAATAAATTAGTTGGAAAGCAGCTAAGGCAAGCGACTTCAAAGAGGGAGACATTTCTTTTTAGCGCTGTAAATTAAGGAAACGAAATTAAAATCTAATTTATATTTTTCCATATTCCTACCTCTGTGGGGCATCATTGACTCGCAGTTCCAGCCAGCCACTCTGCCACTTAGTTCCCTGATCGTGTTCTAAAACAATGGTCAAATAAAATACTTCATAAACTGCTGTTCTATTTTAAGCAAAAAGACAACAGCCTTAGTAAACGCGTACCTCAGGCAGGACATGCTTTTTCTCTTCTCATGTTGAAAGCGACCCCCTTGAAAACACTTTAAACTCGTAAATCAGTTAAAAAATTTTGCTATCGGGTGGTTATCATCCGGCTCTCTCGATCGAGTCCATCTACACTTATTTTTGCCACCGGCAACTACAGACTTGAACCCAACTATTTACTGTTTACCTTATAAGGAAACCACCAGCAGGATTGATCTGTGTGTTATTGGGAACACCGCTTACTACATGTCGCGAAACGGCACAAAAATGTCGAAAATGCGAAAATCGTGTTCTGTTGAACGACTGTCATCCCCCTGCGTAACACTGTGGGGAAAAAAATTGGGCACTGGCTACAGCGGCGCACATAGTTGGAGGTGCGCGGAATTTTTAAATTCTTGTCTCAGTTTTTCTCTGGTGCTAGACTGCCAGCTGATCAGGCTAAATCCCTTTTATCTCAATAACTCATAAGGTCCATCGGAACAGGAAATGGTACCCAAACGTATTTCGTAAAATACTCGTGAAAACAAAACAAAACAAAACAAAACGAAACGAGAGAGCATTAAAATGACTTTCATTTGAGTCGTATTTATGTAAGATTTATTTCTCTGTCTCAAAAGTAAGACGGTACTGATCAGAATATTCAGGCTGACTGGGTAATAAGCCGAGCCTCAAAGGAAAATTAAGCCGGAAAAGGGGCTAATTGCCCCGCTGACCTACCAAAATGAATGTAATACTGCAAATTCACACACTGGTTACTCTAAAAAGATTACATCTGTCAAATCTTGAACTCGTTTGCTTATTTTATTCTTATTTTCTTGACTGACGTATTGTTGAAATTCACACTGTAATAAAATAAATTGTTTTGCAATCTAAAAAACGGCCTCGTATCCACACAGTTGACTATAGCTTCTTCCTTGCACGGAACATTTAGAATGTTCTGGCAGAAAAATCTATCTGAGTTCTCTTTCTTTTTCGAACCGGTCCCTTTTATATACGTATCTAGTCAATATGGCCAGAAGCGTTCTAAAGTTCGGAGATCTCTAAACAGGTTTCCTTGTTTGGTATCATTTATTGGTTATCTTCTGAATTAGGGATAAAAAAAAATACGGCTTTAAGCCCCCGCTGAACGATCAAACATTTTCATACAACATTGTGTTGGACGAGCATGTTTGACCGTTTAGCCGCCTCTGTCAGCATTACATTATTATGGTTTGATCTACATCAAACATTTTGATCCAACATTTCGCGTTAGGAATAAATGTTTCATCGTCCACCACGAGCCAACAAAGCATACACAGCCGCTAAAAAGCAACCAAATGAACCACACAACGCAAAATCGTTCTGTGGACTCGCTTTTTCTTGTGTTTGGTCAAACGTTGTTTGTCCGTTTAGCCACCCAACGTTATGTTTGACAAACACGATTTTGGATGAAAACGTTTGATCGTTTAGCCGGGGATTTAGTTCAATTTTACTGTGTAACAATAATACTTTTGTACGATAACCCTACGCTTGTCCAGATAATTTAGAGACAGGTGGTGTCCTTCAAACTCCACCCGCGCACAAATGAATAAAAATACGATAACAAAGTACGTAGTCATCCCCGATCTACTTGACCGTCTGCCTTAGCTGATTTTCAATTTCCTATCTGGTTTTTTTTAATCTTGCATTCACTTTCGTTTTCATCTTAACTCATCAATTCCATGATATCGTTATACGGTTGTCGCATTCAGAAGTGCGGTGAAGATTGTGTTGATTCCAAGGATCAGTAATAGTTGTGGAAATAATTACTCGTGCCTGAAAGGCAGCGATTCTAGGATTCGGCTCTGTTTCTTTTTATTATTTTTTGTCTTCGATTCGCGATTCTCCCAGCGCACGTGTCCAACACGCACCACTACAAAGAAGGGTGTAACAGAAGCTCGGTCATCGTCACGTGTAGCGCACGTGACATGACTGACCTTTCGTGCAGCTTAGTGACAGCCCGTGCGAAACTGCACGGAAGCTCGAAAGATGTTTTCAAAGCAAACCTTTGGTTCTTTTTCATTTATTTCTGCAAGAGATGCTTCGATGAGTAATTTCGGCGATTTGTCTGTCCATATCTCGAATTCTAAACCGTTCGATAAGCGTTTTCTTTCTCAAACGCTTAGCAGAAATTAAATCCACCGAGGTAAACAGTGTCAGATTAGATCAGTTTTGCAATAAATAAACTATTTTCTCCTAATTAGCTATGCCAAGTAAATATATAGCGTAGTGATCATCATAATCTCTTTTGATGCAGATGGGAGCAAGTTCCGCGCGTTTTTTTTTTTTAATTTTGCTTTGTCTGTTTGTTTTGTTTTTTGTTTTTTTGTGTTTTTTTACAAGTATTACTATTGTTATCAATGGTTGAGCTGTAAAGCAATTCGGAAGTTTTAAAGGGATATATGTTGACAGGGTACAAAATAAAATCTGTTTACTGTCTTTTCATTACATATTATCGTTGTTAGTGGCATTATAGTCTTTACAAGTAATTTTAGTTTGTTCTTGTTATCCAATGAAGTGTCTTCGGGATCATTTGGTAGTCGTCGTACGTGCTTTCATGTTAGTATTTTATTACTTTTGTAATCATTTCTTTTACTTTGTTGTTTCAGTGTTGATGATGTGTATTTGTTGTTTCAATTTGCAAATAAACTCATTAAAAAAAATCAATGGTTGAGCTGTAAAGCAATTCGGAAGTTTTAAAGGGATATATGTTGACAGGGTACTAATAAATAGACTCGAACATCATGATAATCGCAATGCGTCCGATGTAAGGAGGACAGACTTATCTTTTTCTCTTGTTTCCCTCCAACTTAGGGATACACAATGTATTTTTGCAGGCACGAGTTTAGGCTAATTGTAGCCTCTTGTTCCTTATAATTCCTTCTGGTAAGCTGGTGGTAAAATCAATCTTCCTTATTTTATGGTACATGAAACGCAAATGGAACACTCCTTTTTCTTTTCATCTTCTGACTTTTTGTTGATAAAGGGAAAAAGATTTGCTGTTTAGATATTTTAATCTAACTATTCTACTAAAAAAGTAATGGATATAACTAACGTTTAGCCGCCAATGGGTTTTAGATACCAGCTAAATAAGTCTGAACACATTATTTGATCATTACTTTCCAACGCTTATGCTGTAATCTCGAACCCTATTTTTAAATGAACGATGTCACAAGTAGAAAACATTTTTTTCAGCGTTGAAGTGGTATTACAACTAGTAAGTAATGGTAATAGGACTGAATGGAGTCCAATTCGGTCTGTAATCATACGAGTGATAACAAAATCGGACGACCGCGCAGCGGGAGTCCGATTTGTTTATCACGAGTATGATTACAGACCGAATTGGACGACACGAAGTGTCCCTTCCGAGAAAAGAGGAAGAGCCAAGTTATAAAAGGGAAGGAAATTTTGAATTAAAAGACTAACAAAGGAAGCGTAAATTGTTTAATGTCGCTCTGAAATTGACTATGATCAAAATGTATGGTGATTGTAACCAAGGTTGTGATTGGTTGATTTAAACTACAACTTTGAATGTGATTGGTTGATTTAAAATACTACTTTGAATGTGATTGGCTTATTGAACTGTCCGATAACAAACTGTCCAATAATAAACTGTCCGATAACAACTTGGCCTGTGAATTAGTGGAAAATAGGAGTTTTTTAAACCAATCACAATCGAGGAAATTGTAATTTTATGATTAATACTGTAATAAACGGTAAAGCTATATAATATAAAGAATATTCAACTTAATGATGGCGCGGTTGCTATGGCTTTGGTGGCTATGGTAAAAAAATTCTCGAATACGTGGAACATTTGTGAAATTTGAAATACACTGTCAAGTGGAAAGAGCTTTCTTCCTAGTAGCGGCTATTTTTGACTTTGTTACACAGAACGTGATTTAAGACTGACAAAATCAAGACTTGGAAACTTTGTTGCCAAATTTGTTGCGGCGTCAAATATTTCAGCTAGTGTGGCCAGTACGAGTTTCGAAAGCAAATTTATGCGGATCGGCAGCAGAGAAGATGTGATTTCAAGAAAACCAATTGTGCCTTCCATGAGTACAATGGTTTATCCGTATTGAAACCTTCCGCGCCCAAGAGTAAAGTATCTTGATTAAGAATTCCACCTTTTTATTTATCAATTAGTAGACTGTGTTTCGTCCTTGAATTAAATATTGGATTTGCTCTTTAATCCTGTAATAAGATAGGATAACAGCTGATGGCTTAAATGGCGTGTAATTTGGTACAAGGAAAAAAAATTAAAGATTGTAATCAATTAGTTTAAAGGGATGTTTTTACGAAATTCAAATTCAATGAACGTAATATTTCAATAGACTTGACTTCGATTTTTCTATTGCGCGAAAGTAAAAGAAATTTGATTGAGGGCCAAAATTTTCCTTTAACCAACAATATCCGTCTTAGCCTAGATTAAGAAGAACAGTGGGAGAAGAAGTAAAGCAGGGGGTACTCATGATGGTGCCTGAGCACAGCTGTCTCCAGATGATGTCAAAATTGTAACAGCTAACTGAAGCAAGACTGACTTAACTGTGTGAAAAATTGTAGATTTCGCAAACAGCTACTTGTAAGAAATCAAAGAGTTGAGGACTAGTGTAAAAAATGAACTACACATCCTGAAAATTACAATCAAACATAAATCCGAGTTTTCACGAATTCCAAAATCTAAGATGTAATTTTTTACGAACCAGAACGACCTGGCTTATGGTTACGTCATGCGAAAAGACAAGTTACTAACTAGGTTAAGCCGTAGCCGATGTAAACTGGTTCAATTCAATATTGAGAACGTTATCTACCCGGTATTCTTTACTGTATGTGGTAGCTTAACCATATTATTGTTATTGTTATGAATATTTTCCGTCAATACCTTGTTATGGCCTGAGCGGGCAACGTCTTTTAAGTAGCGGCTATCCACCGAATACGTCTGGCGCTCTTCTGGACTCAGTTTTTTCGAATAAAATCTCGCAATATATTATTCTCAAGATTTAAATATATCATATACGAATTGTAGTTATCGTTCAAAAAAACGGTCTCTAGGTTTTGGGTTTCAAACCGAAATTCTAGACAAACGGGGCAGTTTGCTTGTACGAGCAAGCTGACCAAGTGCGTAAACTGATCAAGGGTATCTTCAGTTGAGGATTACAAACCTCGCTAGCTACCTAACCTAATCATTACCTCATAAGTAACATGGGTCACGAAGCTCAGGTAGAGTGGAAAATTAACAAATTAGATTACCACAAAGGTGAACAGCTGATATGGAGACTTGCACTAGAGTATGTTTTCAGTTGCTCACGTTAAAAACAAGGAAAACAAATTCTCACAGACCAATGTGAACAATGTAAACCAATCTTCTTTTATGTTTGGAAGACATATTCCTTTGACCAGTTTTCGTGCGGATTACAATGGGTACAATAAAGATTTTTAACCCAAACTGCCAAATAAATTCTCCAAGGTATTATTTTTACTCGCTTTTAGACAAAACAAATGAACGAACGTATTGCATTTTGACTTATGTGAAAAATAACAGTTAAATAGCGGCAAATTTTAATTTTCCCCGCTTATTAGTCGGGATAAGAGAGTGGAAGCAATACACGGCCAATTCACCTCATAAGTTATTTAATGAGCGAAGAAATGTTTAATCAAGCTTGACGGTTAAAGAGATTTTGAGCACTTCATAGGTATCTAACCAAGTCTTTAAAATTGTCAGTGTCATATTGAATGGTGTGATTCATGGGTCCATAACGACAGTGAGGAGACCTATTATTTCATTTAAATCACCTACTTCGGTCCAAAGAACCAAAGAAAAATAGGAACAGCTAGAACGGATAACCGACCAAAATCATCAAATCTCGCGGTTTGAATTATGAAAACATCTGAATTCTAACAAACTCGAGAAAGGTCTTACGGCATACAGGAAGACCAATGCTCTGCTATCAGCGTAGGCAATTCGGTTACTGTCATGAATAATTTACAGTTAACATAAAAGAGAGATATTACATGTCAGGTGGTCTGATCTCGGTAAAAGAACGTGGACTTCTGCCAATATTGTAACATAAAATTACAGTGTGCAGCGATTTGTGATTTTAAACAGTGCTGTATTGAATCTCAGCTGGCGTTGAGTGCTGCATTCTGAAGGAAATCCGAATTAAGGAGGTCAGGAAGTTTTGAACCTGTTTTCGCCCTGTCCAACCCCTATTGACACACAAAAGTAGGTACTTACTCTCTTTCAATGACAAACAAATATCCATCAATTATAACGGATAAATTAGTGGATTTCTATACGATATCACATATGATAAAACACGTTGAAAAACAAGTTTGTACCAGTGGTAGAAAGCACGGGTAGTTTGCACCGCAGATAAAATCTCAACTCCAGCAAAAAGAAGCATAAGCTAATCATTGTCATCTTGGCATTTTTACAAGCGGAAATTTTAGGTAATTTCAAGCAAAATGCAGCAAAAGGCTGCAATTTGACCGATAAAACTGAAAACTAAACTCCGTTAAATTTTAGCTGTGGCTGCAAATATCGCTATTCTCTTTGATAAACTGTGCGCAGCCCACTTGTAACTTTTTGTTTTTGACACTAGCAACCTTGATTTGGCACAAGCAGCCTACCTGGTAGTACAAGACACGAGATCAAACTATAATAATATTAAAAGTAAATAGAAAAAGGCATTTTGTCAGGAATAAAATGAAAAATAACTATTGTGTGACTCACCTTGATTTGCGACAGACTTGCCTTGTTGAATTGCGAATCTAAGAAAGCCATGCGAAGAGCGAAGACCTACAAGAAATCGTTTTGAACCACGCTGTTAACAAGGGTTGCTTACTTATTAATTAACATTTGAGAAATAAACAGTCGAGGTTTTATTTCGACCACTTATCAGAACCATAAACTTCCTGTATGAATTCAGGAAACCTTCCTCAACGTGGATAAACGTTTTCCTAGCATCTTTACCTTCGTTCGTGGCACTGATATAATTAGCCGTTAAGACTTACAACGAGATGTTTGTCACCAAGATCTCTCGACGTAGCGCCAATCAAACCGTCTCCTCTACTCGACATAACTGATCCGACAAGGTCGACAAGTTCTAGCTACAATTCTGGCTTATTTGTTTGAAAATCATTTGAAGCTATAAGGAATTTATATTTATCCTGGTACGTTAAAAAACTTAAGTCAGACCGAATTTACGGAAGTGTTCAAATAAGTCCCTTACTGGTCCCACTGATCTTTGATATGCAGTTTCCTACAAGCGCGCGATATAACATATTCGTAGAGACTATTTCAGCCACATGAAACTCAACTGCGGTAAAACTTTTCAAAACAGCAGACTTACCTTGGCAAGGTCAACCTTCGATTGCTGAATTTCCTTCAAAAAATCCTTATAAAGCGTTTTACTGGAAATCCCCTTGTCACACACAGCGCCCGTAGGGCACTTAACTAAACTAATTCCATTTCACAACTTTTGTTCTAAAACCTCATTCTGTCAATTCATGTCTCTAGCTAAATACTGAGCATCGCTAGTTGGTTGTATGAAATGGAAATGATAGTAAAATTGCACAGGCTTTAGAGGCGTGTTAATGAACAGTCACACATGAATGAACATCCTGAAAAGAAACCAACAGTTTCGATGTAATTTTAATGGCGTCGCTCTTAAATCTCGCGGCTGGTGACCAAACACAAAGCAAATTTCCAGTGCATGGAGCGTAAAACTCATAAAGCTGTATCCCGCTTGATGTTGCGGAGTTCCAATTAATTCTAGAGGCGATCAAATGAAGCACAGCTGGTTAATATGGATCTGGCTGCGTGCGCGAAGGCATTTTTTTACAGCCTTTGTAGAACAGCGGAGTGCCTCCCCAAGCGAAACAGTGGTTAATACCTGTTAGTTTCAGTAAATGCGAGCTCTAACCACGTATAGTTCGAAAGTTGTCACTTTTCGGACTTCCGTTTAAGTAAAAGAGTTGTCTCCTGACCAGTCCAAGCAAGAATTTAAAACGATGTCCATGCACATCAAAAAAAAAATTTGGCAAAAAATGGCAAAAAAAATTTCCAGTGCAAATTCACTCCCGGGCAATAAAACCAGCTTTTCACTCCCGCGGTCTTGCTAAAACTGAGGTTACGATAATTTTATACCTTCATTAAAAGAAATTAAACTTATTTTACGATAATACTTCGCTTCACTGACTTTCACTGAGGCCGCAAGAAAATCAGCCACGTTTAACGCAATTTACGGTCATGGCTGAACAAAGAAGTCAAGTTTATTGGTCTTGGAATTAAAGCTAGCGGTAGTTATGTACCGCATGTGCTGAGTTTATAGCACAAGGCTTGAGCTACAGGTGTGTTTCACTCCCGGGAAACTAAAAATGTCGTTGTACCCGCTGTTAAGGGATCAAGAACGGTATTTCAAACATCGCGGATGTCCAGGTGGTTGTTTCTAAGGGAATGCACAGCAATCTTATTTCAACAATAGAACAAAGAAGATTGTTCCAGAAGTCATCTGATTGGTCGATTATATGTGCCGCCAAACTTAACTTGTTCGCTGGTGGATGGCGCCCGGTTTTTCGCGCGTTTTTTGACGCGCGAACTAAACCTGAAGCCAACACAATGCTTAGCAACAACAAAACTAAAAAGTAAGGCCTTCGAAGAGTTTGAAGGAAGCTTTTCATTTTTTAAAATGTACGCACGAAAGTGCTTCGTTGAATTTTTCAGTTTGATGCTTTGCGTTAACTCTTCCATGTGGATGAGTGAGGTAGTCATGCAAAGAAACTCAAGCATGCATGGAAACGAGAAATTGGCAACACATTCTTAACAGATGATGTGGCTTATTTTGAACTTGAATTCAACTACATTCTCCCAGACAAAAGAACAAATTCATGGGAATATTACCTCTAACAGGAGAGAGAAGCATAAATCCTCAAGCAAGTCAATTTCACAGTAACACGTCTATATATTGGGTCATTATTTTGTTTTTGTTCATAACTGTTGGTTTGAATATTTCCGTTCTCACAGGCTATCACAAAAAAGGCAAAAATGCTCGATTGCCAAGGATAACATTTCACTTTCAAACCGAACTGAGATGAATGCTATTTTGCCTGCCTTATATATTTTACATTGCTCATTAAACAAATCAAATAAACAGTCAAATTGCCCTTTGCTTTATTTTATTTCTAGTTAGTGCACGTATTTGTTTGAGGTTTTCCTTGAAAACGGTTGTTAAGTTAGCATTAACAGTCTGTTTCGAATCACGAACGAATATAGCTCACTAAAATGTGTTAATTCAGGCTATTTCAGTTCGGTTTAGTCGACTCGATCAGATTCAGATTCGGCCAAAAACATTTGTAGAGCTAAGATCACTGATAATTCTCACCACTTAATTAGAATCAGTATGTTCTATTGGCGCACTAATGGCAACAGACGGAGTGGCCTTTGAAGTTCTATTTAACACAAAATTCAATTGCTCATCCCGATAATGAAATTTCTTTACGCTGCATTCTTAAAGCGTTTATTCTGCGAGTAGAGGCATTTCGAGTTACTCAGTTTAGCTGACCCAGGAAAAGCGATGGCTGAGTTCAATAAGTCGATGGCCGACACTTCAGCCAGAGCTGAATCATTGAGCTGTTGTACGG
Source organism: Pachyseris speciosa (assembly GCA_016490735.1). NCBI lineage: Eukaryota > Metazoa > Cnidaria > Anthozoa > Scleractinia > Pachyseridae > Pachyseris > Pachyseris speciosa. The sequence goes on along the minus strand of JAEMWC010000136.1, from coordinate 777,555 downwards.
CTTCCCTAATAAAGTGCGTCACGTGCAAGTGAGGGAAGCCAACCTCTTGTTCTATGTTAAGTTTGAGAGACAGAAAAGAGAAGAAAAAGATTGAAACACTGAAGAGCACCAAGACTGATGTCCAAAAAGCATAAACAAGTAAGGCTTACAGCATAACCATGACTACTTTTGGAAAATAAAGAAAATGTTTTCGCAAGAAGAAAATTAAGAAGGAGCAAGGTCTCGCCTGGCTCAATATGAGCAGTCAGTAAAAAGCTCAATTCTGCGTCTCTGTCCAGCTTAATTTTACTGAAATATTATACGCGATACAAAGTGTTCTTCTTTCCTGTAGTGTGAAAACATTGTACCAGTAAACAGAAATGACAAGTTTACCTTACGCTGTTGCCATAGCAATGATCTTTAGATCTATTGATCTTTTAGTATTAACAACCCGTTGAACAGCTAGACCTTGGTTTTGTTTGTCTGACCGGTGAAAACATCACGGGTACCCAGTGAAACCTGCTAAAACATTATTACACGCTCCATTGAACGCTACTTCAGAAGTCACGCGCGGTCAGCCGGGAAGCGCGCTGTGGGTTTCCACATCAACTGCCGGAAATGGCTTCTCGCGTCACGCGCGGTAAACTGGTTAGCGCGCAGTACGTCTCCATGGTAACTGAAGCCAAAACCAGAAATGGTTCCTCTGAAAGGAAGTGTTGCTAAGATCAGGCCGGTAAGATTTGTCTAACGTGAACTAGAGATGGAACCTGCATTTTTCGTTCATCAATATCGATAATCCGTCAATTTCGATAATATAGATAGGCCTGTCCGGGCATAGGAGTCTCTGTTATACAAGTTGCGCAGTGAAGACTAGTACTGGCGGATCTACGTCTACGCTGGCTCTCTTCCTCTTTGCAGTTATGGTCTGTTCGAAGGTGAGAGCAAGGCGTACTGTTTTAAACCTCTGTAATCCTCGCAAGATAATGAAGTATACCATAAAGCGGAAGAGCCATAGAATATACCCGTCATAGTAAGCGGTGTTTAGTTTTGCCTTCTCGCGCGCCGACTTGGAATTAGTCTCGCGGCCTAATACTGTAAGGCAGAGATCCTTGGGATTGAGACATGCCAGATGATAAGAAACAGTGATCAAATAAACCAAAATGAGGGTTAATTCATCTCTCAGTTTGGCCGCTATATAGAGCTTAAACAACGACGACGCCAACGGAAACGTCATTTCAAAATGTAACTTCCCGTTATTTTAACTCTTTCGCGATTTTTCCAACTTGCTTAACTTTTAAAATGCTGGCGAACTATCCTGGAGCTAAATTACTAAAAACGGCATCGAAGTGGTGAAAAAGGAAGAAAAATTCACCATCATACGCTCACGTTCCCCACAAAACCTACAATTTGGTCATTTCACGTTTTGTTTTGCTGTGGACGGCAAAAATGTACCAAAATGTAAAACGCACGTGCAGAGCCATTGCTTTTGCTCATTAAACCTATTGTTTTGTGGCGTTCTCATTGCCGTCGCCGTCCTCGTTGCTTAAGCTCTGTAATCTTGGCCGAGCCCGCGGTCTTGATTTTCAGCCGGGGAATTGCTTAGTGACGCCATACGAAGAGCAACAAGCTAGTTTTTGGGCCGCACACGAATGAAGTCGAAAGGGGTATTGAACTCCTGTAATGCATCACAGCATTCCCACTTAGCTGCGATCGCCAAATTTGTGCGTTTTTGCCGTTTAGCGATAGAAATCGAGATGGAAGCTGGTACGACAGGTGGCTTCTTTGTTGCTTGTCCATTCAAGCACGTGGCTTAAGGGCCCATTAAAGTATCTCGTTGCTAAGCTACGCGGTTGCTACCCAAGAGCAAATTCACTTCCGGTCAGCCAAAATATTTTCGCGCGCTTTTTTTCGGCGCCGGTCCGTCGCCGATTCAAGTCGCAGGTGACTGTTTTTTTACTTCGTTGCAACAACACGAGAAAAACTTTTCGTTTACATTTTATTGATAAACTTTCTGCTTTATGGTTACAACACGTGGGTCGTGCCTTTATTTTTTAAACTTAAGTGTTTGCTTGAAAATGTCATCAATGTACGGACGTAAACAAAAAGCCGACGCGATGGCTGCATGTCGACCAGGAAATCTCGAATAGTTGACAGTACAAGATCTCTACAGGATTTCTAGTGTCAGGTTGGGAATCGAAATCTTTAAGATGCGGAGACACAAACTGGAATTAGTATTACGCTTTCATCAACTGCAAACTTCAAAGAACTCTGACTTTGCGGCGTGTTTGGCCGCTCCAAAACTCTCTTATGTCTTTTACTATAAAACTGTGCGACCCTGTGAGCCTGTATCCGTGAACTGTCCTTCCGAACCTGAGAAACTACGACCACTGTTTAGACCGGGATATAACACACAAAAAACGAAGCTATCGAGGCCACTAAACTGCAACTGGGAGAGCAAGACCGCATGGAGCAGCAGACGGTGAGCAAGGAGGCTTGTAAATTATGCTTGAATGCAACAATATCTCAATAATTGATTTCTTACATCTAAAATGCTCGATAGAAAACCTTAGTGATAATGTTGAGCTTGAAACTTGTGATGGACAACTTCTCCTTACAACATCAACCTAGCTTGAGAACTTAGTTGACAGTATTTTACGTAATCTTCAACACTGTGACTGTAACAACTAAACTGAATTTGAATTTTGCTCGGGTCGGTAAAACAAAGCACAGTTGAAGAGTTCGGCTTCGAGTGTAGTTGATGTGTGAAAAAGTCAACTTGAAGTGTAGCATTCCTGTCGTTAAAGCCACAACTCGTCTAAGATCTGCAATACGTAATTTCGTTGGTCTTTCATTCGTTGCTGAATGGCCAATATTTCAAAGATTATGACAAACTCTCGGAGCTCTCGGACAGGATCACGTCAGTTCCACTTAGTGGATCCATATTTATGTTGAATGGATTGCGCCGTTCACAAAAGGATCGCCGACTGGAGCGTGCAAGAAGCAAGAACTGAAGCAGTTCGACGTGGAGATAAGTCATCACTGAACATCCTGGCAAAGATGAAAGAAAGAGCAGAAGTATTACAACACACCGTGTAAATTTTACCCGTCCTGAATCGCGCAAAAGGCTCGAGAGGAGCAGAGGGGTGGAACGCTTATACCCCGGTAATTTATTTAAATGAAACGCGTTGTTGTAAATTTTTTCATACAAATGAACGTAAATCAGATTATCTCAGATGAGAAGTAAAACTAGTCATGTCACAATGAGGTAAAAGTTAAAACCACATTTAGTGCAAGCGAATTTATCACGCAGTTATGTTCAATGAAATGTCAATAAATTACGTAAACTTACCTAATAATGAGTGTTTCATGATCCACAGCATCACCAACGGTTTGAAAAGTACATTTCCACTACCGAAATTGACAAATATACCATTAGAAGCATGGAGATATGCTTTTTTCAGCTCCTTTTCGTCATCACGAGCATTCCGTTTTCGAACACAAACGTCGAATGAAATGGAACCGGCCTGGCTAACAATGCTTAGGCCCCAGGCCGCTGAAAATCTGCTCACCACTTCCGGTGCAGCAAAAAAAGTACTTTTTTCCTCGAATGATAATTGTAGTTGCTGGATTTGAAAACAATTCGAAAGAACGTCGCATTTTCTAGGAATTCAAGCATGGGTTTTGCAAAAAAATGAAAAACAAAAAAAATATTCGCAAAAGAGTGGTCAAAGAAGCACATTTTCCGTTCTCATTTTTTCATTTTTTATCACAAGCCAAAACGCATGCTTAAATCTATTCAAAACGGCTTTTGAATTGTTATTGTACAAAAAATGCGGGAAAAAAAGTTAAGCCATTTAGTTCAAATGCATTTTTCTGTTTCTGGTCACGTGACCTTGGGCGTGGTTCAGTGACGTCATGAACTGATCCATTTTAGCTCCCTATGGCTATTGTCCAAATTTGGTCCAGTTGAAGCACACATGTGCAGAGTTATAGCAAATTGATTTTTCCCTAGCAACGGCATCAAAAGATACTTTAATGGGCCCTTAAGGTGACGTGACAAATGAAACAGCAGATAACCATGGCCACCATTTAACGCAACTTTTTACAACAAGAGTAACGTTTCAAAGTTTCAATTCAGTTGCAGTGTTTTCAAATGTTTTGCAAAAAAAAAAAATCAGCAAGCTACTTGGTCACTGCCCTGTTTTGTTTACTGAAGAACATTGCGTTTGAAAAAGACTACTCAGATTATAAGAAGGCCAGATCGAGATACCAGTGAGGAGCTGAAACATTTACCATTTCGGTCTTTTCTTTACGTCGTGCATTCTAAAGCAAAGGCGTCGTTAATCCATACAAATTTGGCCGCTCAATGTTCGCAGGCTGCTCTAATACGTTGCCCTTGGTGGTATGGCTTCTGTATTTCTTTCTTCTTACTCATGGCCGCAATAAAAGTGAGGGACAATCTGTTCTTATTTTAAGAAGACTAGATTATACTGAGCTCCAGGTATTCTGATATTGTTGCTTAAGGCTCTAGCAACTTTATTAGGAGTTTTTCGGGCAGCGACTTCGATTCCCACTGAGTGATGAGAATATTATTCACTTTATGAGAAAAAATCATTCAGATCGCAAGGAACGGCTGAAGCAAACTGCCACTTACTTTAATGCTTTTACAAGCTCACTAGCAGGACTCTCTTTAAAAAGGCGTGCGTCGGTATCGACGGAAGCCAATAAGAGTTCTTCTGATAGGAGCTTTGGGTCTGTGGAGCTTAAATTATGAATACAGTTTGACACGGATATGAAAGCCGGGTTAAGCTGTCAACACGAGCTTTCTTTCCTTTTCTGAAGTTGTTTCGCGACTGCATAATTTTCATGTTATTAGTTTTAAGTTTCGTCCTTGATCTCAGCAATTTGCCCTACTGCTCAAAATTCATTAAAATCTACTGGGTATTGTTGCTGCCACTTGTTTCCTTAACACTTAATTAGGCTGAGCGCTCAAACGGGAAGAAAAGATCTTATTGTTTACATTGAACTGATTTGCATGTTTTACATTCAAAGGACAAAGACAAAGGATGTTCACTATTAAGGGCAAATGGTACTAAATGTTCACCACTGATACCACAAAATCGCTCAGTCTACATCCTGGTTAGGAAGTAGTAAATATCCCAGGGAAAGGGAGGGAGCATGTCATTGTAGTTAGAATTTTTAATTCGTCGATTTTATCAGTCTTACGTTTCATTTTGATCAATTTCCTCCGCTATAAAATCCCTTCGCTTTAAAGTCCTTGTGTTTTATTTGAGCGCTTTGTAAGCTTCCAAATTACAAAATAATTCTATAAAGGGAAAAACTGCGTTACCTTGTTCTCATTATAGACACCAAATTAACAGATTAGATAAAATTCACTCTCGAGACCCGCGAAAACACTTGCCACGTGCTTTGAAAATTTCCGTTTTTCCGCGGTGCAGTACTCTAAAGCGAACGCGGGCTCAGTGGTATTCCTTGGCGACATAACCTTCGCGGAAGCAATGTGCCAGCAAAGCGCTGTTAAAATGCTAAAATAAAGGAAAATGTTTTAAAATTCAGAACTAATTTTGGTAATCTTACACGTTAGCAAAATTCAGCCTATCGCTGCACGAATTTGTATTCGTCCAGCGTGGCACGGTACACGACCAAAAACACTTCGGCTGCGTTCAAGGTCTTCAGTTCCGTGGCGCTTATCAGCCAAACATGGACTGTTATCTGTCTTTAGCGCTTGTTCTAATTTTAAGCTTAGGTTTTTCCTGCGGATTTTTCCTCGGTGGTTCAAGTAACGAAGGAACCGTGCGCTTCCATAAAGGAAGTCAGTTTGGTTTCGAAAAGAACCCCAATGTTTACTCGCATCTAGTTATTCCTCCGTGGAACCGGCCGTTCAAGCCTGGATACTGTGCGAGCTGGGAATGGCACACGGATAAGAAATACAGAGAAAGGCGAGTAGCCATCTGCAAGCAGTACACCGAAGGTAGGATTGTGTATTTTGAAACTTTTAAGCGAGAAAATTTGATCAGCTCAGTTTATTCGATTACTGACGGCGTGACCTTGCTGTATATACAGTATTTGCAACCACGTTCTTCTGAATTGCAGAATAAAGGCTGGTTTCCGGAGCTTAGGTATCTGGATATAATTTTCACCAAAACAACTTCAGAGCTCCAACACTTGATTCTGTTTTTAATTATTTTCTTCGAAATGCGAAGGTTGAATGATAATTTGCGAGCGGCCACAAATGCAGTTCAATTTTGCATTCCACGTCTTCTGTGTTACGTGTCAGCAGTCCCAGTGATATGTTTGGACAAATCAGTAAAGAAGAACGAGAAACCATGTAAAGTGCTTTTGAAGTAAAACCTGCTTAGACACTGAACTGGCCACTTCTCAAACAGGGGGACACGATTTATTCACATTCAAAAGGTTTTCACTTCCGTAGATAACATAAGACCATATAATATTCCGGAAATAGATTGCTAGAGCCTACGGTACATGTTATGTGTTAGTCACTTCGAAAGACTGCAGTATTACACGTTTTGCTTGGAAAAGTGAAGAAAGAAATCCAGCGACTTTCTTGCGACCCAATCCATTCCATACACTGACTGCATATGTAAAAAGATTGACAAATTAGTTAGGTTTTGGTGTCTTTAACATTGTAATTTCTGGCATTAATTTCTTTAAATCGATTTTACGATCGGAGACGTTCAAGGCAACCAACATGCGCGATTAATGATTGAGCCCAAGCATTAGCAGCCATGGACAGTGGCTTCAGCTTACTTGATCACATTAATCTAACAAGGCCGAAACAGCTGTCCATGGCTGCTAATGCTTGGGCTCAATCTTTGCTTTGGTAGATTTAAGGGGTAATGCCCGCTACCTTGTGGCCTTAGTGCCTTTTGAGTGGGTTCAGGTTACTTGATTACATTAATTTGTGAAGTATCCTTGTCACTCCAGCCACATCCCACAAGCTTTACGTTTTCAATTCGCGATTAATGGTTTTTATTTATTCGTGAGATTTACTTTGCATGCGAGTTCAGTTCAGTTCAGTTCAGTTTATTTTGCCATTTCAATTGTATATATATATATATATATATATATATATATATATATATATATATATATATATATATATATATATATATATATAAATATCCAAATTATGAAATTTGAAATAAAATGGCGAGGAAGCTCATAAAGAAACCACTGGGCTTATAAGCTATGAGCTCCCTCAAAATGAAACAGAATAGATAGGCAATGTCGAATGCAGAAATAAAAAAATAAATTATGAAATTATACAGATTACAACAGTTAGAATCATCTTGAGTATTGCGAGAATAAGGTTTAGAAAAGAGCGGGAAATTAATCCGTGACAAAATATTTTTGTTGGCATGTCAGGAGTCAAACCGATTAAAACTTCATTGTCAGTGCTATATTCTATGGTACAACCAATTAATTTGTGCTTTATTCTCGTTCCTGAGATACTTACATTTTCAGCACACGAATTATAATTAGGGAGCATCAAGCAAAATGTAACTTAGAAAATGAAATTTAACAGCCTTATTCATTTATTTATTTAGTTATTTGCCACACACAATGAACTTGAATGATTAATAAAATTAATTACAATGATCAATACACAGAAATTGCAATGGTTAACATAGAAAAAGCAAACAGGACAAAAAGAAAACAATGGCGAGTGAACCTAATAAAAACCATGGGGTTTGTAGGACTTAGGTTCCCTCCCAAGAAATAATAGATAACTAAACCTAGACAACATGGTAACAGAAGTACAGACAGGTCATATTTGTACACAAATAACAGATTTAATAATATGGACCTTGATAGAAGACAGAATTCTGTGAATTTGATGGAAACAGAATTCAGTGAATTTCATTCGGACATTTTTGTTTACGAATTTCGCTCGTATTCTTACCAGTCATTTTCGCACAGATTTGACAACTTGTAACACTAATCCTGTGCAAACAAAGCCATGAGCAGAAAAAGAATGAAGATGAGAGTCACCATCTTCATTCCTTAATCCGCAGTTCAAATATACGATATTCATATGTTCACAGTCAACGAGCAGAAAAAGGTTCACAACATAATATCATTTTAATTAACAGGTAAGCATGAATGCGACTCTGAGACGGGTTTTTGCCCGGATAAGTGTCCCTTCACAAATGGCAGCTACCCATACTGGCGCATCAGGAATGCAGCTGATGTACCGTTCTTGTGGGTTATCTCCGGCCTCACCTTTTACGAATCCGCTACATCGAACAAGCCACTTAATACTGATCCCACGAAGGCTTATGCTAGCAGTTTTTACGGACCTGGTAAGTTACTCGTGTGAACCACTTAATATGTCTTTACGAACTCTGTGTGAAATATTGCGCTCAACTTTAATTTCACTAGTTAATTCACTTTGACTCAAATTATAATAGGAGTTTTAGGCTCTGTTAAAACATTTACCATTTCAATGGTCAAACTTTTTCTTCGTTCATTAAAAGTGAGAAACAGTTCATTCTGAGTATTTAAAAACAACACCGCAAAAAATTATAGTGATACAGACTTTTCAACAGCTAAAGAAATTGATGTTCTGTCAATATAATATCTTTCATTTTAATGGTCAAATCAAAACTAGGAAGAATTCACAGACAAATTTCGAAGCCACTTCGATAATCATGTATCTTCACACAAAACCACGAGAAAATTTCAATGGACATTCTGTAAGGTCGCGTCTCTCCAACTGAATGAAAAGCGTGAGCCACTTAATCTTGCATGCTCATGACGACTTAGTAAATATTATTTTATTTTTATTAAATGGTGAATATTTTGGCGCTAGGAATGTCACTGAATAAACTACTTATCAGGCTTACGTTATTTTTTTCTCACGCAGGTTATCGACCCAGTAGTGCACTTGACAACAACCCGGAAACTCTTTGGATCTCAAATGGCGCCGCTCCTCCCGGCATGCAGTGGATTGGGTACGAGTTTCCGTATCCTGTTTTCGTAGGCTCTGTCCAGATCTCCACGGAGGAAGACAAACCAGACCGTCTTCCAGCTTTGATGTACGTGGAAGCCTCGTGCGAAAGATACTTCAGAACTTTTGTCACATCGTGGATCATATTTAATCCAGACCACAGTGTAAACAAGCGTTACAGTGGTAAGTGTAATTAGCAATAAAAATTCATTCTCTAGAAAACGGAAAAAAAGAAGGAAAAAATGCGAGGGTGTTTTTTTAAATCTTCTTTCAGTTTATCTAACAACTGATTAAAATATTAAAGCAGAAGAGATTTTTTCCACAACTAAAAAGATCTTGCCAGTAAATTCTTGATCCTGGGTGAGGAATAACCAAATTTTCCGTACTCAGTCGTGTTTCTTCTTGGGTCTAGGTCTTCTAGAGCTGAAACACATTTTAACATTTTTTTTCGTTCTTCTGCATGATTAGCAGTTTTTGGGCCCTGAAAGAGTTTTTAACCACCTTACGTATACTTTTTCATGCTTTTAGATGGTCAACTTACTTCATTCTGCGTTTATTTTACTTTCGCATTTGTCTAGTGTTCAATATGGCGAAATTCACAACTCTCGGAGCCACAGGGCGCTTGGGACCCACCTCAGTAGGGATGCATTACAATGGACAAGACCACGAACAGCAAGTGACGGTCAACAGGGGGATTCAGATGTGGAAGGTTCCTGCCACCGGAATGTACACAATCGAGGCTGCTGGGGCTGCAGGCGGATATGACAAATTCACTTCTTGTGAGTACGAATATTTAGGGAAGGTACACAAGGTGTTGTTTTGACCTTCAATGCCCTTTTAAATCACAGATGTTAATAATAATAACAATAATAATAATAATAGTAATAATAATAATAATAATAATAATAATAATAATAATTTAGAACTTATATAGCACACTTTTCAATGTGTATATGATCAAATGCGCTTTACAAGCAGATGAAATTAGAATTTGGAAATATTGGATTTTGTGGAGAGGGGAAACCGGAGAACCCGGAGAAATACCTCTCGGAGCAGAGAAGAGAACCAACAACAAACTCAACCCACATATGACGTCGAGTCCGGGAATCGAACCCGGGCCACATTGGTGGAAGGCGAGTGCTCTCACCACTGCGCCATCCCTGCTCCCCTGCTTCCTGCTCCCCCTTAAGGAAGATTCTTTGTCAAAACTAAAAACTGAAACTTTTGAAATAACTTTGGTTGACTGGTAATTAAATTTGGGTCAAATTTCAAGCCATGGATTAGTTTAATCGTACTATGCATGAGCAGTAGTCCAGTTTCGATCTCGCCATGACCGCTGAATAAAAGTACTGAGAACGCATTTGTACCGGGTTAGCCTCGACCTAAAGTAAAATATTCACAAATTCCGGCGAGAAGATGACCTGTTTACAGCTCTGTCTATTGTTTAATTTTCACATTTGTGGCACCTTCCCATCTTCCCTGCCCGCCGTTTTTATTCAGCGGTCATGGCGAACTCGAAGCTGGACTATTGGGCCTAAATTCTTAGATGAGATCATACAACTACTTCAGTGCGGTGTTCCGGAACACACCATCTGAAACAAAAAAGGTAAATTTTGTCCGAGCAGGAATAACTAAAAATGTGAATATGTGAACACTAATTAAGCAGTAGCGAAAATTAAGAATGAAAAATAAAATCCAGGCTTGTACGGGAATCGAACCCACCACCTCTGCGATAACGGTGCGGTACTCTACCAAGTGAGCTAACAAGTCAACTGGGAGCTGCTCATTTTGTTGAATCGTAACTGGATACTCGTGAGTGATGAATATATGAAAATCATATATTTGAACTGCGGAACTGTAGTTATGAACACTACTTAATTAAGCAGTAGTGAAAATGTTTTGGAAATTTGAATTGTTTCTTTTCACCACAAAAGGCCAGGCCGGCTATATGGACGACAAAACATTGGAAAGTATGTCAGACATACAAATTAAAGGCCACTTAAAGAGGTGCGCTGTAACTATAACTTCATCTTCATTTTGCAGCTAGCAAGCGTGGAAAAGGAGCCCGTGTAAAGGGAAATTTCCACCTCAAAAGAGGAAATGTCTTGAAAATCCTTGTTGGTCAGGAGGGGGGAGTCAACACTGTGTCGGGAGGAGCTGGGGGAGGAGGTGGAACATTTGTGGTCATGGATGATAACACCCCACTGTTGATCGGTGAGTGGAGTAAACAAGTTAGTGTAATTTATACAACTTTTTTCTAAAGACAGATAAACAATTTCCTACTATTAAAAAGATAATACGAAGGTTAATGAATAATCTAGTACAGTATCACTCATGACTTATGAGCAAAAACTGAATAAGGCCAGACCAAATGTTTATAGCCAAGGTAAATCAACAAAGTATTAAATAAGCCTCCTGGGCCCGGTTGTTCGAAAGCCGATTAACTTAATCCAGGATTAGCGTAAACTTTGGTTGCAGTTTTTGTCTTTTGGATGAAAGTTTCTTTTGCTGATTTTTGCTTTTCAGAATTGACGTCCTATAATCTAAAATTGTGTAGGATATCAGCGTTTAACAATGTTTGTGGATAGAGAAATAAACTCCTTGGTTAATTTTTAATCTTGGATTAGGGTTAATCGCCTTTCGAACAACCCGGCCCTGATGTTTACTATTTTCGCACAGAATCGACTTCAAGAAAATTTCTACTAAAAGAACTTAAGAAAAGTCACCTCAGTATAATACACCTTATTCCAAAATGGCGGATAATTTTTTATTCTCTTGTTTGCATGTTAATTAGCCCTCTTTGCCTCGTCAGCATGTACAAAATACAAAAGAATTTTGAAGTAAAAACGAGGCAAAGAGGGCTAATAAACATGCAAACAAAAGAATAATAAATTGGCCGCCATTTTGGAATAAGACGTATATAGTAACTGTACCATCTTTTTGTTGTTGGTTGACAATGTTTGACACGTGCACTGTCAGGAATAAAAGGCAAGTACCAATTGCTGATGTCTCATCTCATTTTTAGGCGGTGGGGGTGGCGGTGTGGACAAAATGAAAGGAGACAGCCCACGATGCAACGGGGCCTCAGGCAACAATGGAAACGGCGGATATGGAGGCTCGCAGTTTCAAGGAGGGTCGGGAGGCAAAGGAGCCGAGGAAGGCGACAACAATTATTCAGGAGGAGGAGGTGGTGGACTGGAGACCAATGGTCGGTCAAATCAGAACTTTGGTGGAGCTAAAGGGACAGGCGGCGAGGGAGGAAAATCATTCTATAAAGGTAACCATTAACAATTCAAACACGAGGTCAAATATCCCATGCGAGGCAGACGATGGGGCCTGTCTCAGGCTATTGCTGAAAGAAAAGGAGAAGAGTCTAATTTGTCATAGTGGAAATCAAAATGATCGATGCAAAGATCGTATTTACCGGAAGAACAGAAATTAATATTTTCAAGAACACAGCGCAGAATTGGTTAGAATTAAACACGAACTCAGATCAGTTGCATTCTCGAACTTGTTTCGGAGTACATCCTCCAGAACTGCGTAGAAAAAGTTGACTTTGCGAGTATCAGCCTTGCTTTTGTAATTCCAGTTAATTTTTGTCATGAATTGTTTGTAAAAAAACTGGAAATCAGAGGAGACCTATTTACCGATGACAAACGGAAAATGAATAATGGCCAAATTTTCTTCAAAACGGCTGAATACTAACTTGAAAAAGTCCGGCCGACGAATTTCAAGTTCTCTTTTTTTCATTTTAGATGAAATTGGTACTAACATACTGAGGGTCATTATTTTCTTGTAAAATTTACTTGAAGGATACTGCCCCTGAAGTACCTTTGTCATCACTTTGCAAATAGTTTTTTAAAAGCCCTATTAAAAATATCTTGTTTTAATTGACACCTATCATTCGATCTTCAGGTGGCGCGGGAGGTCGCTCGAACCAAAATGACGTTGAGGGTGGATTTGGAGGCGGCGGTGGACCCAACGGAGCCGGAGGGGGTGGAGGCGGTGGAGGTGGTTACTCTGGAGGCGCCAGTGGTAGCCGATCCAACTCCTGTGGGGGTGGTGGCGGATCGTACAACAATGGTCAAGACCAATCCAACCAGGCTGGAGTTAACAGCGCATCAGGATACGTTATCATTAAGCTTCTTAACGTCAGATAGTTTTCTTCTATATTCAATTTTCGATAGAGTTTTCCAAGTCCAAAGTAGCTCTTTCATTACGTTCGGCAAAACGTGTTCAGTTGTTTTCTTTCCCGTCACGCACTTTTACCAAATTGTAATCTTGCTTTCTTGATAAAAAGAGAAATAAAACCAGTTGAGAACCAATTGTTTGGGACCCCCATAAATTCGGCGAAACCGGCCTTGGACATTTCGGCCTTCATTAGAGATCAAACTTTCCCACGATGCTTGGTTTAGGGAAGTGAGAAATGTCAACTTATCATTCTGAGTTAAAATAAATTCACACCCTACTTCTTCCCTTTTTCTCACTTAAAAACAAGCGAAATGTTATTAGAACCAAGGCGACTGCTCAAGTCATTCATTTTAAGTTCTGTTTCCTTTTTTGTGAGAACCTAAGTAGGCTGTTTGATCTTGAAACTTGTTGGCGCAGTGTGGCGAGTTTCTGCTGACTGCTGGCCCTCAATGGTACCTGCAAACACTGGTATTTAACCATGAGTCTTCCACTTCTTCCCTGCCTCAATACCGTGCAAGCCACAGCCTTATCAGGGCCTGGGTTATGATTGCCAAATGCAAATGAACTATGAATCATTTTCATGGCGCACCGTCGCTTCGTAGCATCCCGAAATTTTTTATTCAAGTCAGTTTTGTTTAATTTGATATCTATAATGTCTATCGTTTTTCCGAACTTGCACGTCAAAAGCACATCCCCTGTTTCTGCCACTCCTGTTAAGTATAAACAAAGAAAGGCATCGTTAGGTAAGACCAGGAAGTAGTGGGCGCACAATGGTGCAATGGTACATTACAGTTGGCAAACAAAACAGATTGATAACAGAACGAAACTGGCCGCAACATTAATATGGAACCTTCGCTGTAGGAATTTTTTTAATAGCGTTCTTATGAAGACGAATACTGAAACCAGAAAAAAATTCAGTTCATGCGTTTTTCTTTTTAACCCTTTCACCACCAAAGGCCTTCCCTTTGACGAGTAAAATCGTCTGGCGTTAGACAGAGTAAAATCTGTAAAGTCCCCCTTGGTGGTGAAAGGGTTAAGGCCAGGAGCTTGGAATATTACCTAAGAAAAAATCTTGGGGTAAAAATCTCTTATGAGAATAATCCAAGAGCAATACTCGGTGGGAAACAATCCGATGAATATGAGCACACCATGGGTATCCCACAATCCCTTGCGTAATTATCAGACAGGGTTCAAATCCGGGTGCATTGAAAGCGCTTTCATGATGGTCCGTAGATAGAAAAACTTACCAGAGGCCGGTTTGCAAAAATCGCAGTGGAAAATACAAAGCCACTCCTTTTTTTTCTTTTCGCGGATCGTCCTTCCTCAAGATTAAAGATTATAACAATTTCCTTATAGAATTTCAGTTGTCACGCTACACCGTTTAAAAGTTTACTGTTGCGTTACTTACTTGTGTGAACCAACCGTTCACCCAAATCAGAGGTTGTAACACACTCATAAACTGTGACAATCATCAGATCAGATGGAATTTTCCTTCCCAAGAGGCTTAATTCACATTCAGCCCCTTGAATATTGCTCACATGGTTGAAAGTTTGCTGACATTCCATTTTGGACTGGGCGTGAATTCCAGGAAACATGCGGTTGGCTTCTACCGTTGTCTTCCATTTGAACAACGACATACTGCTGACACTAATTCTGATTGTCTGGCGGTCTTCGCACGTCAGTTTTATAGGCACACCATAGGACTTGGCTATAAACAATAACAAAATTGATTTTCATGTCTTCTTTATTTGTAACAAATCCCCTGAGTTTATTCCCTATGAGACGGCAGTGCTACACTGCTGAGTTCTTTTTATCCGCCATATTTCATAACACAGGGAGGGAAACCCGGAGGAGATTACAGATTTCATTTTTGGGGGGTGAGTGGGGAGTGCTCTGGTAATTTTATGATCTCTCTAGATTTCTCCTCTTCAATAATCTAAGTAAGCCAGTTTACGGTAAATTGAAGTCTCAACTTTTGAGCCAGAATTTTTTATGTAATTACATGTTATTACTCAAATGACACACTGGTCATATTGCTTTTTAATGTCGAATTCATTAGATTTTAGCCACAATACGGAGAGTCCGAAATCTTTAATGAATGTGAGGATGAATAAATGAATGAATGAATGAATGAATGAATGAATGAATGATGATCAGATGATGATGATGATGGTGGTGGTGATGGTGACCAGATAATAATGATGATGGTGATGACAACGACGACGAAGATTATGCTGATGATGATCGTCATGATGATAGTGATGTTGATCAGATGATTGTCTGTTTGAATTAAGCTAATGTTGGTTTCAGTGTACCCTGGTATAGCATCATCAACAGCGGGGAGCCCTGTTATCTCGCATTCTTCTGGCGGCAAACTATACATTGTATCAACCCTTCTAAATTGCTATTTAACAATTGGATTATGACCTCGAGATTTCTTTTGCATGATAGCTGATGAGGGCGAAGCCCGAATCAGCAGCTATCACGCATAGAAATCAAGAGCAAATAAACTGAATTTTTAGTATAAATCTACTAGTTTTTCAAACCTAAACAAGAAAATTGTCTAAATCCTTCTCTTGCAGAAACTTCGAAAACGCGAAGAAGCGGCCGCCATTTTGTTGGCAACCGCTACTCACTATTTAGATAGCGAGTAGCGTAGCCAATCAGAAAACGGTATTCGTGATAGAACGCTAGTAGATTTATACTAAATTGCGTTTGATTTTGTCTTACAGTAGGAACTCAGGTAGTTTTGATAAGCACGACTTTGAGCTCTTAGCTCCAGTGTTAGACGGTTTTAGTATCATGACTTATGATTACTCATCACACGGAAGGCATTCTTTTAAAATTACATGTTCTCCATATTATTAGGAGCCGGATTTGTGGTTTTTCCTCTTGTGGTTACAGTTTTCTGCTAAATTTCCAATCCAAAAAGGAACTGAAAGTCTTAATGATAATGATAATAAAGGTAATCATAGTGATGAGGGTGGCGGTGGTGGTGGTGATGGTGATAATGATGGTGGTGAACCTTGAGAATTCAAGCTGTGCCTGCAAACAATAAATAGGCAACCTAATAATGAACTAGCAAGTATAAACATATGATACGAATTACATGTAGCTTACAACCGAATAATAGTAATATGAACTGACTATTGATAATAATCAATCAAAATCATGATAATAACCCAGATAACAATGTAATACAAAAAGAATTATCTGACTCAGTGTGAAGGCTGCGTAAGACCATTCTTTCCGTCTGAACATGGCAGGGAGAGCTTATTTATTACCGCTACAATTGAATTACTGGAACTGAGCCAAATACTATCACTTTGGGCTTATACTTGATTACATGATTCTTAAAAACTGTTAGCAACTACCAAATCGTAAAAGACTAATCTTTGAGATATGCAAGTGTACTTATTAGGTACTTAAGGGGGCATTCTGGTTAAAATCTTGAGTAAATGAGATGGAAACTTCAAAAAATCATTAAAATTCACCCTGTGTCATTAAAATTCACGTTGGTGCAAATTACCATGTTCTTTTAATGTTTTTGTGTTATGTGCCGAGTAATCATTTTCCAAGTTAATAACTAACGAAGAGAGTTACCCTTGTTTTAATGCCCTTCCATTTTATTCCTATGAAAACTTCATCAAATCAGCTAATTTTAGACATACTGTAAAAGCTCTATTAAGCCCCCGGGGTGCTTATTTAATTTCAGGCCTTATTAATGGGGGGCTTATTGGAGAGGGGGGTTTAACAGAGAGGGGGGGGGGGGGCTTATTTCAAATCTTTGAACACGCCATTTTGTCGTTTTAATAGTTTCTGTACAAATCGCTCAGACAACTGTAGTAAAACATTATTATTTAATACCGATCAGGAAACAGTATTGTGTGTTTTATTGTATATTTTGTTTAAAAACAAACAAACTGGGCCGCATAAAGTACATCTTGTACGAGGGAATAGGAGAGAATAATTACAAAATCTCGTGTCCCAAAAGGAGGGGGACTTATTAGAGACGGGGGGCTTAAAAGAGAGGGGGGGGGGGGCTTAATAGAGCTCTTACGGTAACGACTCATCACAAAAGGGGCTGCAACTTACAACTTAATGGGCCAAAATTATGTTGCGATGCACTATGTTGCCATGGCAATCACATAAACTTTCAAATTCAGTTAGTGCTTATTAAATTTTCTTTCCGAAAATGCTAGTTAACGTTTTTGACTGCCAAAAACAGCAATTTTGACCTTTTCGAAAACCTTAGGGGTTATGATTTCCCAACTGCGAATCTTTTAGGCCATGTTTTAGCTACGAAAATCCGAGCGCACTCTTTAATCGACTCCTAAAGCACAAGGTGAATTACTCTCTACCGAAGAGATATCTACCGAAACTTGTCGTTGGGTGCCCCTGATTGGTGCCGTTGTCATGGCTTTTCGCAGACACGGATAACATACTTGATAATGCTTTAATTTATTTTGTGCTCACTTATCGTAGAAGAGAGCTGGGGTACTTGTAATGACGGTGAAACGAGTCAGAAAGTAGGTCCTCCCTCGGACCAAGTTTCCGCCATATTTGAACTTGATCTAACCTCAAATCATTCTTTATTTTGTTGTTTTACTTTTTCCAGTGAATTTTCAAGGGATAAGTAGGGGGATCAGTGGGGATAAGTAAACGGGGGATCAGTGTTTTGTCGAAGCCCAGGATCAAGGCGGTGTTTCTTGAACACAGCATCAAGGCGAGCGGCTTGTTTTCAAAAGGTGCACTTTTCTTGTACTTACACCAGGAGTTGTTAGGGCAATACTGGTCCCTTTCTTTCACAGGCAGCTTCAAACAGTGAAGTGGGGCGATAGATGTCCAGGTGATGCAATAAGGAATTTGGTCTTACAAGAAGAGCATGACTATATGAATGAACTCATCTGTTTATAATAAATTCCTGCAAGCTATCCACGCTTAGAAAGCGATAATCCGGAATGCTGGAATGCCGGAAAGCCAGAAAGCCGGAAAGCTGGAATACCGAAAAGCCGGAAAGCCGGAAAGCCAGAATACTGGAATACCGGAATACCGGAATGCCGGAATGTTGGAATGCCGGAATGCCGGAATGCCGGAAAGCCGGAAAGACGGAATCAGGAATGCCGGAAAGTGCCGGAAACCGGATAGTGCTAGTCAGAAAAGTTGAGCAAAATAGAATAGAATTAACAGTAAAACAATTTTTCTTTTATAATTTTGTTTTATATAAAGATCACACCTAGCCTCCCACGCAGTCGTTTTTAGGGGACTCATATTTCACCTCCTTCTCACTAACGCCTGCTTACCCGAAGCCAACATTCCTTTCCCATTGTTTGACTCGCGGGCATCTAGCCAATCACGATCGAGCAACTGTCCAGCGATGACAAGTAAAATTAATCCTTATACGTGCTTCTTTCTCTCGCGAATTTGTAAAAGTACCAAAACGCTGGAGCGAATTTGTTTTTTAGTAATACGATGTGTTACAAGAGACTAAAGCAAATAAGAATTTAGACGCGACCAAGTTAGAAATCTGCAGCATTTATCAGTCGATCAAACATAGAGTAAACCGAAGTGAAATTATCACACATGGTACAACAACAAAGCTCAATCCCTCATGGTCTTGCATTAAAATCAGATGAAATTCGCCCAGGCAGCGATCCCAAAACGTGGTCTACCGATGGCAAAGTTTCCTTCCTCCAAATCACTCAGACTAACCCGAAGATAGGCCAATACCTCTTAAATAACTGACTTGGCCCTTCATCAAATTCACGAGAAGTGACCTACAACATGACCAGCGGCGAGGAAATCGAAGATTGAAGGCGAAGCTTGCATGATACTGAAATAAGCGTCTTCCCGTAACTAGTCGGCATATTGACGGAAATATTATCGCTATTTTCTCTCACAAATTCTTAAATTGAAGTCAATTGATCGCTCAAGCTCTGTCTCCGCTATGTTGAACTATCCCGCGAAAAGCGTCCTGAGGTCAAGGTCAGCCTTTCAGAATTTAGTAGGTAAAATGTGATTGGCTAAGCGGCGGGAAAGGGATGTTGGCTTCGGGTAAGCAGGCGTTAGTGGGGAGGAGGTGAAATACGAGTCCCCTAAAAACGACTGCGCGGGAGGCCGGGGTGCTTACCATTTGTCAGAAAATTCCGGATGGAATGACCGTTGAATAATGGTAAGCTATTTTCCGAAATTACCGACCAACCGGATCAGATTGGTGCTTACCATTTACTGCAAGGCGTTCCGTCATGCGTACTCACTCGTTCTGGCGCAAAAGGACCTGGAAACGGAACTATTCGCTCAAATGGTAAGCAATTTTCCGAAATTCCGTTCCGAAAGGAAAAAGAAGACTACCTCTGGAGGCTGTCTACAATTTCCGAAAAGAATTTCCGGAAAATACCTTACCATTTGACTTCAAACCGAAATTTCCGGATTTTTCTGACAAATGGTAAGCACGCTAGGTCACACCCAGGTCTCGAGATTTTTATTACTCAATTTGTTTTCCACTTCGGCGAATCAATTTACTGCGATTTTCATAATCATGCGGAATTTCATCTTCAAGCGTTACCACCAAACCGCGTTTTGGCTTCGATCAATCAAATTGCACGTGCAGAATTCTCAACATTTGCATATGCACGAGAACTTTCCGAACATTCCCACAGTGGCAGATGCTTGCGAATAATTGATCTTTCGGTTAAAAATGGATTGCATTTCCTTGTTCTTTTCTAATGCTCAAATTTTGTGGGTAACGACGGTACAATTGTTGCTGATTGTTGTTCTGAAGTAAACTTCTCGCCGCCGCCGCCTTTTGACAGGGAAATAACTTTCCAAATGTTGAAAGTTTATTCAGGGTTTAGTGCATTTACCGATATCGCGAGTCTGAGTGGTTTTCTTCGCTTAAGGTCGGGACGAAACAGAGCCATTTACATTGAAAAGTATTGAAGTTTTATATGGCGCGAAATACGACGTTTAGACTCATAAGTCCCGTATTCTTTGTTCGCTAAAGCAAATGAAAATACAAAAATCGATGATGAAACACACCAAACTGGCCATCAAAAAAGCACACAAGACAAGATTCGGCGAATTGCCTAGGCTGATCGTCTTCATTGTCCACTATTTGCGTTTCTTCTGAGTCGAAAAGTTCGATGGATAGCTCCTCAAATAAACGGTCGGATTGATCATCCTAAGAATCTGCAGACTTTAAAAAAAAAAAACTGCTTTGGGCTACCCATAGTTCGTCACCTCTCGTTAGTAGTCGGAAGCCGCCGGAAATTTGGTTGACGGAAGCGAAAAGCACAGTTGTCGGTTGAGGTTCGCGTGATATTGAAAAGCGTAGTAATTTGATAATGGACGCACCTATTTTTTAACGTTTTCTTGTGCAAGCTACAGATGAATGACAGCAGTACTCCACCTTTACTTTCATGGCGTGAGAATATTTTTCCAAGATGATTGAACCAGGAAGTCCTGATAAGAAAAGGAAATTATAAATGAATGTTATGGCTTGTTTTATTTTTCGGTATAACGTCTTTGCCTCGCCTCTCAGATCTCGCTATGACGAAACCCGAGAGATTGCAGGAAAGAGGTCAGCATAAAAATAATTTTTTCGTGAACTACATGTATTTGTTCACACTTTCGTTTCTTGAAGCCCATCGCTTCAGTTTTAGTACACGTTTCACGGTTTCGCGACTGGAAAAAATATTCTCACGCCTTGAAAGTAAAGATGGAGAACAGCTGTCAATCATCTGTAGCTTGCACATGAAGAAAACTCCGCGTTAAAAAATAAATCCAACCATTATCAAATTAAATTGTTTCGCCGCCGTGGAAAAAAATTGGGCAATAAAAATCTCGGGAGCTGGAGTGCTGCAGGGAGTGCGACCTTAATAAAATA
The DNA here is from genome assembly GCA_016490735.1 of Pachyseris speciosa. Taxonomy (NCBI): domain Eukaryota; kingdom Metazoa; phylum Cnidaria; class Anthozoa; order Scleractinia; family Pachyseridae; genus Pachyseris; species Pachyseris speciosa. The sequence goes on along the minus strand of JAEMWC010000136.1, from coordinate 756,508 downwards.
AAATTATAAAAGAAAAACTGATTTCTTTTTAATTATATTCTATTTCACTCAAACTTAATTTTCCTTTCCTGATTAGCACTATCCGGTTTTCAGACACTTTCCTTTCCGGCTCTCCGGTATTCCGGTATTCCAGTGTTCCGGCATTCGGCTTTCCACCTTTCCAGCATTCCGGATTCCGGCTTTCGGGTTTCCGGATTCCTGCTTTTCCAGACGCCCCAAGGAATGTGTTTCATAGAATTTTCAAGAACTCGCAGCGGCAAATTAGAAAAATTTTGAATCTGTTGCCATGGAAATCGGATAACAACAAAAGACTAGGCTGCGACTCCGTTTGGCCAGAGCTTGCGTGCAATTCCGTTGACTTGCGATGACTTGTGCTCTCAATTTACACACAAGTCGACGCAAGTTTTTCACCGTTTGGCTACCCAACCCAATTCAACGTAACTTGAGTGATGGATATTCTTTGTTATAGCAACTTATTAACCATTTAATTTTTTTTTTGCGATTTGTGTGTACTTGCGAGGAAACTTGCGAGTCCGTTTGGCCACCCAACGCAAGTCTCTCTGCAAATTCAGCTTGCGGCTACATGCGAGTCCGTTTGGCCTTGGATTTAAAAAGGAAATATAGAACTACCCCAAGAGGCTAAAAAAATTGTTTTCATTTCGAGACCAGAATGCCCCCTTAAAGAAACACTGAGAAATAATAATAGTGAAATGAATACCACTCTCATGTACGTAAGACGGTAAATAATTAATAAGACGACTTGAAACAAAAGTCATTTGATCAAGAAGTGTTTTAAAACAATTTTTAGTACTGGCTTAAACATATTATGATTAATTTCAATCTTATTAACTTCTCACCTATTAAAACACGTGGACCATGCTGTGATACTGAGAGAATTTTCATTGTATAACCACTTGACATCAGAAGGCACAGAAGTATAACGGAGAAAACACTAGCTGGCATTTCAGTTCCGATGAAATCTTATTTACCACAGCAATTAAAAATCATTATGCAGCCTTTCCGCGTTCGGCGAAGCGAGGACACGCGGACGCTAAATATAGCATTTTTGACAATTTTTTTTACACAGTGGTTCTCTGAAAGAGAACATCAAAGGGAAGCAGTGGCTATGAAACCGTTCTAAGCCCGCAGAGATTTCTTCTGAAACAAAACCATGAAAGAGGATGTGTCAAGTCCGCAGGTTGGTCATTGTTTTCCTACAAAGACAGGTACATCGAATAACGAACAAATAAACTGAACACATGTTTTTTATCACACGTATGAGCGCTAGCTGTCTAGAACTCCTTTGGTATTACTTAACATTCTAACAGTATTGAAGGGATTGATTGTCACAGGTAAACCTTGCGAACTTGTTTTAAGAGGACTTGTTTTGTCGAGGCACAGCAAACATCCCAGTGTACGTCGCTTTTGTTTACCATGCTCACAGGTTGACGGGTCTAATTATAAATTTGGTGACAAGCGGAAAAGAAAAACTCACTCAGTCTCTCTATTACTTTAATTGTCCTATAAGTTTTCTCGCTTTGCCACTTTCTACAAGCAACGGCCGGGCTATACATTCTGATTGGCTCATTGGGGAAGTGTGTCTGGTTTGAATGGCAGGTACTTATGTTTTGCTGTCCCTCATTGAACAACGCTCCTGTGAATAAACAGTTAATTGCGTGATATGCCAAGCGAATAAAAACGTTTTTTTACCAATAAGTTCAATGGACAGGTCTATAGGGAATTTAACGGCAGTTGGACTTAAAAGGGAGAGTTTTGGGGTCAATTATAATAGAATGGTCATACCGTTTACGTGCAAAATGGTTAGTTGTTGAAAGAACGCCAATAGAATAATTCGTATTCTGAAAGGAAACACTACAAGAATCTTGACTCTCAAGGCTATAGATTTACTGTATGTGTTGTTAGTAGGCTCCAACCTGTGGCAATGGTCTCATATTTGGGACTCTCTCCTCCGCAGAGGCTCAAGGAGGTGAATCCGCTGAACGCGGTACACGCGGGCGTAAAAATGTGATCGATTTCTCGTTTATTGCGCCTGCACTCACGTGGCACAGCGGACACATCCTAACGCCTTACCGATCCCCTTACCGAGAACCGAACCTCTGCAGAGGAGAGAGTGTTTGGGGTCCCCTTATGCTATAAGTCAGTAGTTGTGGACATCTCCGTTTAACTGAAAGTGCCCATACACTTAACATATTTTTCCAACATAATCTAAACATCGTTTATCGCAGATTTTTGTGACGCATGTCCAAGATTTCACTTCCAGATATTGCTAAAAAAAAAGCTGGGTATTTTAATCGGAAAAAACAACAGAACTTTCAATCAGAGTCAATAACGATTTTATTTTATTTACAACCATAAAATACATCTTGCTTGACGAGAAAGTAAAAAAAACTTGCCGTCGCCGGCCTTTTCGGATCTCATCTGAATCGGCTAAGGATTTCATCCAAGGCCTCCCCTAAGACATGAAACGAAACACATTACACACAATTATTAGATATTATTAGTCACACTTTCTTTCTTTTTTCTTCAAGCAAGAGCAGAAAAGAGTTGAGACACTCACTGTTAATAATCGTACAATGCGTGTCTTTCAAGTGAGTCCATTCTCCCCCTCCCCCGCCCCCGAGCGAAGTTGTTAATTGTTTCGATCTCCACTTGTCATTCAGGTATTAGGGAGGGGAGTAGGGGGAGGGGGGAGTGGGGGGCGTTGTGACTTTTCTTGTGAACTGGAAAAAGGGTTTTAGTGAGAAGAAGGGAATTTTCGATTCAGTGTCTAAACCTTTTTGCAACTGCTTGTAGCTCGGCTAGCCCCGAATTTTGTTAATGTTAGGGCTCCCCTAAAAGTCAGTCAAAACGAAATCTGTTGTGCATAATTCGTAGACAATTTGGATGGCATTCAAAAAATGGATTTTGAGAGCTCAACCCGGGCACACATCCATCACCTTAAATCCAAAGCTAATTTTGGATCAGTGAAAAACTGACTGATCGATCAATAGGTCAATTGATTGATTGATTGATTACCAACTTTACTTTAGCAAATGTGGCCACAAGATTGATTGAATATAAGTTACCTTTTGTTCTTTTTTCTCCTGTAAATCTCACTCTACCCTTGATTCCTGAAAAACTTCTTTTCCTTCTCTTTCCATTTTCCTCGGGTTTACCTGAAATGCAATTAGTCAATTTATTTTTAGCCACAGTGTGTGACAGACGCTAAATGGGGACGAAGCGAGACTGGTACAGAGCAGAGAACCGGATAAATGGGATAGTGTGTTATTAGACAACATCAATTTTAAAAAGAAGAACAATTTATCCTGAGGGTCCTTAACATCCACGAAGAAACATATTAGTTCAATCAAGTTAGTTTTACGTGTTTCCTGTATTACTACACTAACTATTCCAATTGTATCTGAAAAAGGCTGTTGGAGTGGGGGAGGGGGGGGGGGAGGGGGGCTTAGGAATTCAAAGAGTCTCTGTTGGGAAAGATCTTTTTCGATGGGGGCTAATTTTCTGTCTTTAGCAGTGTGGTTAGGAGAAGTTAGAAAGCATCCTCCCACTGTAATTGGTTTATCATTTGAAGACACGATGACGAACACCTTTCATAATATTGGTTTATACTTGGCGAAAAGAGTTCTTATTCTTTCAAGATTGGGGATTTCCGTTCCTTCAACATTAACTGGCGATGTGTAAACAAGGTATAAATACCCCTATTTGCATTGTTAACCTACCTCCATCCTGTTCTGAGCTCATAGCCACGCGGTGAGTCTGGGCTAGCGCTGGCCTTGTGATGATAATTTTAAGGTAATTGATATTCTCCCTAAGCTTCGCCTCTTCCGTTCTTGTCCGACGCTCAAATGACTCAATTCGTACGAACAGAAAAGTGATCAAACAACTCCCAACAAAACCCAGACAGCAAATAACGATTAGAAACTTCTGCTCTGAGGTGTATCTTGGAGTGGGCTTCGCTTCTTTTTCGCAGTCATCCATCGCTTTCTTTCTTAGGTAGCTGGAGTAACGCGGCTGAAATGCTACGCTGAAATCTGTTTCAATTTTCGTCCAAGGGGCCCGTCTTATATGCGAATATATCAGGTGATTGGATTTCACTGTTACTGAAACGAGGGGATGTGTTAAACCCAGTGAGACACGATAATGATCCAATTAGTGGGCGTTTACCCTAAGGGAAGCTTCTATGAACAAACATCATCCGCACAGGATAATGTCAGTGCGGAAGTCCTAGAACACGCCTGTTCTTTTCCCAAGAGAGACAATCATCAAAGAAAAAAAAAATAGTCGGTGTATTTTGATATAGATCATGAAAATAATGTTCTGTGTAACCCTAGGCCGCTCAGAAGGCCACAAACAGTAGGGTTTTTTTATTACTTGTGGCGTTTGTCCTAGGTTGGAGAAGACAACTGGATGAAAAGTTTCAGAGCAAGCTTGGTGAGTTTTGTTTCAACAGGCAATTTAATATCCTATTCGGAAGCTGTCCCACGGACGCGGATCCAACGAACTATTAAAAGAGATGATATTAGAAACATAGCGTGATTGTCCAACATAAATTCTTGCTGTCGTTTCCAGCGCCAAGCCTTTGTGTGAGCAATTTGAGAACTACATTAGCAGTGAGTAGGATTAGAATAAACTAGAATAAACTGCTCCTAATGAAAAGTGCTCCTAGATTCTGCGGTTATAAAGAATGCGGATTTTGATCAGGGCGATTTGCGCTTGACCTTGAAATGATGCCAACCGCAAACAACAGTGAGGTCGTACTCGAAAGAGAACACACACACACCCTTCGAAGCGTTTGGCTGATTCAGCGAAAACTTTACGCGCTGATAACAGGTGATTTCCCGCTCTTCCATATTGTTAGCTCTATGGAAGTTAACCGCTGTTTGCTAACACTTGCAGAAGGCGTTTTCCAAGGTCAAAAGCGGAAACTCGCTCTATGAACATCCTCGCGAAAACAAAGAAAAGAAGTAACGAGAGAATTTGATTCACTATCACTTTTCACCAAGATGACGTAATCAATGCAATAACAAATATCAGTTTTGAAAGCCTTTAATTAACGCCAAAATGGCCTTAACTTAAAACCGGTAGAATCGGTACCGGTAGAATTTTAAGTATTGTTTTAAGTTTCATTCAAACGTAACGACTAAAGTATCACTGAACTTGATAGTTTTAAAACACGTCCTTCCATTTATAGCGCATACAATTCAGATCGGGAGAAGTGGGCCGGGTCTAGATGGTCTTGTCTATATCTCTACTAATTTTGTCGTAGAATTCCGGCCGTAAAATGCACTGTATTCCTTAAGACATACGTAACATAATAACATAAGGAGAAGACCCATTCCCTCAACACCTTCGCGTGATAAAAATACTATGAAACCGACCGGAAGTTCCGGTGGAGAAAGGATGAGGTGAGCGAGGCAAAAACTCAACGGACGTTTTGAGACTACTATCCGTTATTAGCGAACATGGTAGAACTGAATGAAGTTCCGGTACAAGCTTAGGTGCCCTGTCCTAGCTGCACTCAGCTTCAGCTATCTATCAAAGACCGAGAGCGATACAAACGACCTTCAGACAGCTGCTAAAATTAAGTTCGTAAATTTTTCTCACTGAAACCTCGCCGAAACAAATATAACTGAATTCATTTTGTTTCTTACATTTAGCTTACATCTTGAAGTGCTGTGGTGCCGATAGTTTGATTTTTACGAGATTCTGAAGCATATTTATTTCACTGAGAGGAAGCCCGTGGTAGCAACATTACGACCCACGACTTAGGGCCTGTTTACATGGAGGGTGGGTGCCCCGGCTAACTGAGTTACCCGGCTAACCGAGCTACTCTGGGAGGGCCAACTTTTCATACGTTTCTTTACAAAACGCATTGAAGCGTTTACATGCTAGACAGGGTAGCCCGCCATCCCGGGGCACCCTGCCTACTTGCCCGGGGCACCCTTCTAGGCGGGCTAGCTTTTTGCCATGTAAACGGTTCGTGCAGGGTTATCCCGGCTAGCCGAGGTGAGAAGATCGTGAAAGCAGCGATAAATTTTAGGTCAACTTTAAAAGTTAACTGCCCCTGGTGACAACGATCAATTACCAGAGTGCAAAATAACGACCCTACACACTAAAAAGCGGCCGCTGACGGAATGAGCGATCAACAAATTGAACTTACCGTTAAAAAAGATTCCTTCGTCCGACATCTTGTTTGCTGTTCTCAGGGCCGATCTAAAAATAGCCCGCTGAAGAGTGAGCAATCACGAAACAGTCTTGTAGGGATAAAAGAGTAGTTTTTTTCTATTTTTCAATATACATATATATATATATATATATATATATATATATATATATATATATATATATATATATATATATATGTATATGTATATTGAAAAATAGAAAAAAACTACTCTATTACAATCCCAACAATCCGCAAGTATTTCAGCTGGTCAGGAAAACACTTCCCATGTTGAACCAAAACTCCTCATTAAAATACATTATGAACAAGAATAAAGTAATTCACAGTCAGCGACAACCCAGAAACCTCAAACGGATGCTAACAAACTCCTATTTCTCCGAGCAAAAGGACACTAATCCGGAAGTTAAAATTTGTGGAACAAAACGTTGCGGAACATGCCCCTATTTGAAACAGGGTAAAGAATTCACCTTCTCCGCCACGAATGAAAAATTTCGGATAAAGCACTCGATGAACTGCACCTCAACGAACTTGATTTACGTAATAACATGTGCAGGATGTGGACATAATTATATAGGAGAAACGGGTGATGTCCTGAGAAATAGAGTGAGAGTTCATAAACAGCAAATTAGAGACCCGCACACACGTATGCTAGGAGTCAGCAAGCATATTGATGAATGTGCTGCGGGATTGACACCTCAGTTCACTATCTTTCCGTTTTATAAGATTCTCAGCCCCTCAGAAGGCATGAGAAAGAACAAAGAGAGGTTTTTTATTTTGAAGTATTAACCCGTTCTTAATGATTTAAAATTACGCTAATTGCTCGCGCGCGCTTAGAATTACAATAGCCATTATAATTGTAATTACAATTACATCTGTGACGCAACAAGTCAATAAACACACTTTGCTATGCCTGAAGAGCCGCAACAGCGGTGAAACGCGTAGCGCTAAAGCAAAGTAACAGAAGACTTTGGGTTTTCATTGTTTTTAGTATCATCATTCGACACAGAAGTTTACAGTTTCTTTATATATATCAGATATATATATATATATATATATATATATATATATATATATATATATATATATATATAGACAAGGTTAATTTGGGAACAGAAATCATCAACTAAGTAATTAAGTGAAAATGTGGCTCAGCTCTGTTTCGTATGGTCAAAAAATGACCAGACTCATCAGGCAATTTAAACGAATGACCGATCAATTTCAATGCTGGTAGTATATCTACAATATGTGGTTGTTATGGTACGTGCTAACGGATAATAGTGTCACGTAATCTTAAAGATCTGTACCTGTGGGGGCATGAACTCGCTAATTCGTTGCGTTTGTTGAGACTACAAAGGTTTTTATTGCAATGTATTCAAATCAAATGGCCTTAAAATCACAATTGAAGCAAACAAAAAAAACTGTCAACTTCCTAAACGTAACCTTCGACCTCACAAGTGGAACCTACAAACCATTCATGAAGCTCAGCAACAAATTACTTTACGTCCACCGACAGAGCAATCACCCCCCATCACTCTTTCAAAACATCCCAGAAAACATCAACAAGAGGTTAACGAGCATCTCATCCAGCCAAAAAGTTTTTGACGAAGCCATTCCTCCTTACCACTGAAGAAGCACTTAAAGAAAGTGGATATGACTACAAGCTAACATATAACCCTCAGCCCATCCAAACACCGACAAGAAACCGCAAAAGAAATCGCCAAAGAAACATCACATGGTACAACCCTCCATGGAAATCCAACGTCAAAACCAACCTGAGAAAAAAGTTCTTAACCATCGTCGACAAATGTTTCCCAAACAACCACCCGCTACACAAGATCTTCAACAGACACACACTCAAGCTGAGCTACTATGAAATCCATCATCGCGTCACACAACAAAACCCTACTCACCGATAGCACTCCCACCACTTCACTAGATTCTGATAAGACATGTGTAACTGCCGAAAGAAAGATGAATGCCCCCTTGAAGGAAATGCCTGGAAACAAATGTGGTCTATCAAGCAACCGTTACAACAGAAACAACAACAGAATATCATACGTGGGACTCGCAACAAATTTCAAAGAACGATACAGAAACCACAAAGCATCCTTCCAACACGCCAACAAAAGAAACGAGACTGAACTTTCAAAGCACATATGGACACTGAAAGACATCAACAAGCCCTTCAGAATAAAGTGGAAAATTGTCAAAAAATGCAAACCATATAATAACACCACTAAGAAATGTAATTTGTGCCTTTATGAGAAATTTGTGATAATCTGCAAGAAAAACCTTTGTAGTCTCAACAAACGCAACGAATTAGCGAGTTCATGCCCCCACACGAACAGATACGTCCTAAAGAACTTTAAGAGTACGTGACACTATTGCTAGTAATCTCGCAATCTGATTGGCTTATTTGTCGTTGTCGATAAGAGTCTGGACAACGCTGCTCACGTCAACTTCAACGATCTTCCTCGCGCTCTGAAATAAACATTTTCTTTGAAGTTGAAATTGGCATGTGCTAAAACCCAGACGATGGATTCTGGACGATAGACGATGGACGATGGACGATGGACGATGGACGATGGACGATGGACGATGGACGATAGACGATGGACGATGGACGATGGACGATGGACGATGGACGATGGACGATGGACGATGGACGATATGCCAGTGTCGATTTTGTGCCAAAACGTGACATGAACATTATGATTTGGGCAAAAATATTACATGTATATTCCAAAAATAAATAGACGAAGGACGATGGATGCCACACGAGGGCAAAATTGGTCACCCAATCGTAAAGGATATCAGTTGTCACACAATGTCACATGAGTTATTAGAGACTGTACGCAGTCCGTAGTAAGCATGCATGACGCGGTAGAACTGTACCCCATACGGCAAACACATGTTATGAACGGTAGGTAATCAAGGCTATGTGGCCCGTAGGAAGGTGGCTACAAGGGATCCCACCTTAGTTTTTGAGATGTTTTGGTTAAGCTTTCGCTTTCGCTTTCCACGGGCCGGGAGTAACAGTTCATTTTTTTCCTTCGATGCTCCATTGTAAAAATACACTCATTTTTAGAAGAACACGTACAATTTGGCTAAGCCTGAGAATGTTCTATTTTTATCTCATATTTTGGTTTAAATCTTGGCCTCAACATTAGCATTAGCGGACTTACAACAGGGGCACCCAACGAGCCAAATGAACCAAAAGCTGTAGAAAGGCATTTTTAAGTACCTTATGGTGTTTGAAGTCTGTTTCAAGTGATGTTTTCATAAGCTAGAAGACGTTCATCTGTTCGGATTCCCTAGCTGAAAGCGTTATTGCCCGAAAATTTTAGGGAACAAAATCATCCTTTGAGAAAATGCAAACTGAAATGAACTTTCCACGAACTTTCTAGGGAACTATTTTCTTTCCGAAAATGCTAGCTGACGTTTTTGACTGCCAAAAACAGCAATTACGACCTTTCCGAAAACCTCAGGGGCTATGATTTCCCAATTGCGAATCTTTTAGGCCACGTTTTAGTTACGAAAATCCGAGTGCCCTCTTAATCGACGACGAAATCCCAAGGCGAACTGCCCTCCACCGAACAGATATCTACCGAAACTTATCGTTGGGTGCCCCCGTTACAATCGGATGACATTAGACATTTAACGATAGACGATATATGCCAGTGTCGAGTTTGTGACGGAACATCACATTAACACGAAATTTGTCAAATCGCGGGTAAAACGAATAAATGAATGTCTGCAATGTCAGATCCGGCATAGTTAGTAGAGTATGGTCAGATATGTGTTATGACGGCGGTATTGACATGTTGGCATCTAAATTTCAAGCAATAAAAAGGAAAAAACTGTGAAATAGAATAGAATCTCTGATAGAACAAGCACAACCAGACAACTGAGATTCACTCATTAATTTCGTTACACTGGAAATCAAACTTATGACGCAATTCTGAGAGACGGTACACTCTTTTTCATTTCACGAGAACCATTTTTCGTGTGGGATACTTGTGATAGGGCAGCGTGCTTGTGGAAAGGTTAGACCAAAACAGCTCAAAAACTAAGGTGTGATCGCTTGTAGCCACCTCCCTACGGGCCACATAGCCTGGATTACCAGCCGTACATAACATGTGTTTGCCTTATGGGATAGGGTTCTACTGCGTGTGGTCTCTAATAACTTGTGTGACATTATGTGACAACTGATAACCCTAAAGATTATGTGACAACTGATATTCTTAAAGATTATGTGACAAATTTTGCCCTTAGCTTGTCTGGCATCCATCGTCCTTCGTCTATTTATTTTGCCCGCGATTGTGTGACGAATTTGAATTTCGTGTTCATGCCCCGTTTTGCCACAAAATCGACACCGGCATATCGTCCATCGTCCATCGTCCATCGTCTATCGTCCATCGTCCATCGTCCAGAATCCATCGTCTGGGTTTTAGCACATGCCCTCTAAACAGTGATAGAACTGTATAATTGCTGCTGAAAATTGGCCAAAGAGCTGATTTCCAAGTAACATTTAAGAGCGGATGTCTGTAAATATCGACCAGAGGTAGGAATTCCAAACATTTCGGAAAATCCGAAAAAAATTCTGTGGACTACCCTAGGTATTCTATTAATGAAAATATAAATTTTACTTTCATCGGATGACTATTTTGGTCATATGGATGGTGTCAAGTTCGGGCGCTTTGTAACCTCTGCCAGATCGCTTTTTCGAGGCCCTAGACCGGGCTACGGAAAGAGTTCGATTTGAATCTAACTGAAACATCATCCAGGCCACAAAGCTTCTTATAACATTCATGAAGTTTGAACACGAATTTTGAGTGGTTGTGCCCTTGAATTGGTTGCGACTAGAATATTTTACAGATTTTTAAATATTTACAAAATTTTGAGGATTTCGCGGGAGGAAAATTTTGTCGAAATTCGAAGGCCAAAAATCACACCCGGTACCTAATTTCAAACAACAAAAACCATTCTACATTAAAAAGTAGTATATAATCGGGTGCACGATATGTTTGTTTGTACCTGTTTTCCTTGTTCGTCCCCATTTCCGCAAATACTACCAGAGAAAATCGACGTGTCACTAACCCTGTGGAGGTGCTGTTGCGTGATTCGAGATTGTGTTGCATAACATAACAAACGGAGATCGAACCCAGGACCCGGGACTTGACGCGTTTTTTCCATTGACGGGAATTTCTTAGAAATTAACGGGCAATACTTAAATGCGCGAGACCTGGGAAAAAACGCGTCATTGGTAGTATAAATTCAAATCACAACTGTAAACTATCTCACAACTGATGATGATCGTTGAGCGATCGAAACATGACTTGTTATAAACTCAAAGTGGTTGTCCATTGTTTCAAAATATTAACTTGCCTGCTTTTATCAAGGCCTTTTGTTATCAAATCTATTTTTATTCGCAGGCTACCTTGTCTTACTGGGGACTACTGTGCGAAGTCCCTTATTCTTGACCGCAGACCGGTTAGCTCAGTGGTAGAGCACCGGACTACCGTGCGGGAGGTCGCGGGTTCAAACCCCGGCCGGACCAACACTCAGGGTCTTTAAATAATTGAGGAGAAAGTGCTGCCTTTGTAATGACATCTACAAACGGTTAGACTTTCTAGTCTTCTCGGATAAGGACGATAAACCGTAGGCCCCGTCTCACAACTCTTCATAATTCTCTGATTCTGTGGGACGTAAAAGAACCACTAGGGACGCAACAAAACTCTGGCTGTGACCACCCCTAGTGTCTGTCTTAATTTGATATTGATATTACGGGGGCACTCATAACTCAACTTCATTAATTGTAAACTGCGTTACAAGCAGTCTGGTAAAGTCCCCCGGCCAGTGTTGTAAACCGCCATGAGATTATGATATGAGCGGTATATAAATACACATTACATTACATTACATTACATTCTTAAACAGCAAAATAATCCTCATGAACAGCTCTCAAAATATAGAATATCAGCCCCTTGTGCCTAAAAGTTGACTTTTTTTCAGAACTAAGTTTCGGTTGTATGTTGTGTAGAACTTTGGTATGGAACTGAAGAAAGCATAAAACCGGGTCGGGTAAAAGATTTTTCTTCAATCCTACAGCGTATACCTTCATCTCAGTATGCTGTGGGGACTGGCCATTAATTATTTCAGAGCAAGAGTGCAAAAAATAAAAATAAAATAAAACTGAATTTCTCGGGGAATGTGCATGGATATTCCTTATCTTGGCCAATCAGCAAGCACTTTATAATTCCTGATTGCTCTTTCACTTGATAAAATACCGAAAAGATCAGACCGAGAGCAAGGAAATCGCATGTTGAGTGTTAAACATTAGGATATACCTCACAAATTAATGTGATTTGGTAAGCTGAAGCCACTCTAAAGGCACTAAGGCCAAATGGTAGCGGGCATTACCCCTTAAATCTACCAATACAAAGATTGAGCCCAAGCATTAGCAGCCATGGACAGCTGTTTCGGCCTTGTTAGGCCTCATCAGCATGGCATAGCTAATGCTCAGGCTGCTAATGCTCAAGTGCCTTTAGAGTGGCTTCAGCTTACCAAATCACATTAATTTGTGAGGTATATCCTTGTCACTCCAGCCACATCCCACAAGCTTTACGTTTTCACTGCTTGTTAAACATTAGCTCTAGCTTGCAGAAAAGCGTTATACGCTTTTGACTTCCGTTGATTAATAAATCAAGTTATGAGGCAATAGGTAAACCAATTTATTTTTACCTGCCTTGCAACTCCGGTGTGCTCTTGCACAACACCATAGTACAGCTTATTAAACACGAGAGTAAAAAGAAGGTGTGTCTCAACCTTACCAACCCTCGCTAAAATCAGCTCTGCTCCGTCTTCAAACCACAGTTAGCAATACTGACTTGTAGGGTGTCTGTGAAGTGGAGCTCAATTGACCGGTTGCAGTCTCTGATACGCACGTACTCAGTGTGCCCGGGTATTTGGTACTTGAACCGCACTTTCCCCCAACCAATGCTCCATATTCGCATGCTGTATCGTCCACATTAGCGAGCAGATGTGTTCTAGCTGGCAATGAAGCTTTCTTATTTTCAATGGTAGAGAAAACTATATACCACGAAACTACGCTACCAAAATGGATGCCGCAAGCACAAGATTACACTGGATTGGGACGCTGTTATTTGTGCACATGCTTTATACAATGAGGTGTTAAAAAAGTATTGCACAACGTATTAGGTTATCTCCTCATCTGATAGACAATCAGGACAAATAAAAAAGTGCTTAACTAAAACAAACAAACAAAAAGAACAAATTATTTACATTGCACCAGTGGATAGTTTGACACGTTCGAGGACCAGGAATCTGTAATCATGGTACAACGGCAACGTATGAAAATTTGAGCTTAAGCTCATTCCATTGGCGCAACTATAACATGTAGATCAGTGATCGAATTTTTTTCACAACCCGGAAATAAAACTGAAGTAGCCGGATCTCCTTGCGTTTCATGTTATGGACAGCACAATCTCGAGTTTCACGAGACGCGTGACAAGTCCGCGAGCGTGCGGGGATTTCGCTGTAGTTTTTGGATCTTTTTGCAGAAATGAAGACGAACAAGGACAAAAGGTACAAACAAACATATCGTGCACCTGATTATATACTAAGCAGAATAGATATTTGGTGTAGATTGTGAACTATTGGCTTTGAGTGATAAGAACATGACCCAGTGCATGTTCACATATATTTAGCGAGGCAAGTTTAGTACCTAAAAGCTGGGATATGCCGGAGTACTTTTCGGCTGAAAATTGTTGTAAATTTTGTATTCAATGTCTATGAAGCATGTATGTATAACTGTAAGACTTGAGATTGCCTAAATTACACTTATTTTTTAAATTACACTTATTTTTTCTGTCAAGTCAGAAGGGTCAAATTTCACTCAAGTGCTCTGTGAATTTCGCGTTCCCAAAAATTCATTTCATATGTTGCCCAAAGTTTCAAAAACATATTTTGAAAGCTTTGAGATTGCTCTTTAACATACAATGGTTTTTGTTGTTTGAAATTAGGTACCGGGTATAATTTTTGGCCTTCGAATTTCGACAAAATTTTCCTCCCGCGAAATCCTCAAAATTTTGTAAATATTCAAAAATCTGTAAAATATTCTAGTCACAACCAATTCAAGGGCAGGACCACTCAAAATGCGTTTTCAAACCTCTTGAATGTGATAAGAAGCTTTGTGGACTTGAATAGTATTTCATTTAGATTCAAATCGAGCTCTTTCCGTAGCCCGGTCTACGGGGCCTCGAAAAAGCGATCTGGCAGAGGTTATAAAGCGCCCGAAGTTGACACCATCCATATGACCAAAATATTCATCCGATGAAAGTAAAATTTATATTTTCATTAATAGAATACCTAGGGTAGTCCACAGAAATTTTTTCGGATTTTCCGAAATTTTTATAATTCCTACCTCTGGTCGATATTTACAGACATCCGCTCTTAAAGCAAGTGACATACTCAGGCATCGACCCACAGCCTGAAACATATCTCATATTTGTAAAAAAATAAAATAAAATAAGCAATCAAAGCTCAGTCCTTTCTAGATATCGACTGAGGTTATCCCCAGCCCCAGAAGTTACCGTCTTCGACATCTTTAGAAGGGAAGGTTTCACTATCAAGTAACGTTACCGCGATTTTTGCATTTTTTGTAGGTTATTTTTCTCATTCCCCTTTTATTCGATACCCTGCTCCCCTTGTTCAATGTTGGACCAGTTTCGTGCACAAAAAAAGCACGAGAATTCTTGGTTACGACTAAACACTGAAAAGGGGGAGGGGTGAAAGAGGAAATATGGGAAACTGTGTTACTTCCCAAGAGATATCTCCAAAATTGTAGATGTAAGGTTAGCATGAGATGGACTCCGTGAGTAAATAAAATTTTGATTTGATTTCATTTTGATTACTTTAGATATTGTTCCCTTGTTTGGTAATTTTATGGCGGATGGGAGCCCCGGGGAGGGGGAATAGGGGGCGAAAGGTACGGGAGGCGGAGAGGGGATCGAGGATAGAAAAGCGAGAGTTCTATTGAAAAGAGCTAGAGACAGGAGAGATATAATTTATTGGGGGTGGGAGCAACGGGAAAAGGATGGGAATGGGGAGCAAAAGGAAGGCAAAGCAGGTGAGGTGGGAGGAGGTAGGGGGAGAGAGAGGTTTAGACCCCTCCGCTCCTCACAGTTAATTGGTGGCCTCTCAAAGGATCGAAGGAATTGTGTTGTTTGGGCATATCAGTAAAATACATTGTTGTAAATACCCGGCTTATATTTCAAAGAATCGAGGTCAATTTGAAGTTTAAGAGGCAGTCCCGCTAAAAGCGGTCCTCTCGACTTGGCTACCAAAAAAAGTTTTCCTTTATTTTTTGACCATGAAAAGGGTTTGGTACACATGTTTAAAAAAATGCTATAATTATTTTCCAATTCTTTATTTTTGCGCCGCCCACAGGCCCAAATTGAATTTTGGCTCACCTGCCCGAACTGATAGCGATCGAAAGTGTAAATTTCACAGATTTTGTCAAGCGCGCTCTGACTGCAAAAATCTAGCTCACTGAATTCTATTTTGCTACAAGTTACAAGGTGTATTCAGTTAGTTTACAGACAAAATGTTTCCCTGCTAGCAGAGGTCTCTAGCGACGCGAAAGGAGAGAGACCTCTGCCGGTGCCAGACGAGTTCTCTCATGTAGCCGCCGACCACATTCTTGGTCGAAACTAACCGGTTTTGGAAAACCGGTTTCCGTTAAACAGGAATGCGCTTGCTCTGTTTCCATTCTCTGCTGAAAAATTCTGAGCCCACTGTACTACAATCGTAATGTCGTCTTTGACTGAAAGCAAAATGCACTTCGATCGAGCTTTTAAATCGGCCATTTCTTCCCTCAACAGTCACAATATGAAGGATATAACACCAGTGCAGAAGAAAGCTATTATTGCGTTCTTGAACAAACGCGATACATTCGTGTGTCTTCCGACAGGCTACGGAAAATCTTTGATTTTCCAACTGGCAATCCGCGTAGCCGCAGAGTTGTCAAGTTTGCAAGTCTACTCTCCCGAGCCACTAGTTTTGGTCGTGTCTCCGTTGAATTCCCTCATAAAGGACCAGATATTATCGTGTGAAAGACTGGCAGAATCAAAGCTATCAAGATCGAAGGTGACTTTCTATCTCTTGAAGGCATAGAAATCGCATATGTGAGCCCGGAGCATTTGGAGCTTTTTGTAAACATAGTTCCCGAACAAGGTCTTTTTCTGTGACGGCTGGTTTTACTAGTGTTTGAGGAGAATAAATCTCATCTCGGACATCAGACACTTTTATTGTAGTTTGTTGTGAACTTGCAAATTTCACGAGCAAACCGGTCTGCTGAGTAAGGTCGCACGTGAAAAATACGTCATTCGTTGTCAAGGGAACGCTCGCGCTTGCGCGACAGGAAACTCGTCGGGCACCGGCAGAGGTCTCTCTCCCTTCTCGCCGCCAGAGACCTCTGCTAGCAGGGAAACAAAATGTAGAAACTACAAGAAAATCTTACGCATTCCAGCGTGATTAGAAGACACCCTTCAAACTAACCAAATGAAAGGAAAGAAATCTCAAAAGTTTGGTCTAAATCGTGATAAAAAACCACATCAGAGCAAAGTCTATACTCCAATGAACTGGTATATTGCTTCAAACCGGCGGGTATCACCTTAGCTTCTACACACCACGAGCTCAAAATTGACGAAAATCCATGTGTTTACATAATTATCGTCGGTGTCAAAGTTATTTGCATAATTCTAAAAATCGGCGAAGATATTTTTTCCCGTTCAGATTCTTTGACTGGCCTTCTAAACAATGGGTCTTAACTTCCTTTAATGATTGTATGCAATAAAAATCTTGTGTTGTGGTAAAACGTTGGATAAACGTAATCAGTCTTTATTGCTTGCGAGACCCACAAAGTAAACATTGGCGGTTGTAAGTAGTCTATTGAATAAATTTCGTTAATTCACGTTGTAAACCACGAGATGTAAAATATCAAATTCTAAATTTAAAGTTTTGCAATTTGGTAATTGTAGATATTATATGCATCTTGAGGAGACACACAAACATAAAATACATTATGCTAATAATTTTGAAACAACCACATGCAAACATACACTCACGGCCTGCCCACTGAGAAAATGCTCTGAATGCTTCCAGCAAACACAAGCGACCCTATTCAATGACACTAGCTTCTGCAATTTTCTTCCCATCATTGATGGTTTTCATGCGGCTACGCTCTTCAAATTTTCCAAGCTACAAACTCAACATCGCGGACCGTTATATTAAAGATCGCCTGCTGTCTTGCGTTACATTGAACGTGACTATGCTAATTAGTTTGTTTGTTGTGTCATGGGATGGTAGGGGAGGGAACAAAATGTGGGAGGGGACGGAACAAAAAAATAAGAAAATTTTCTGTTTTTCAATACATGTATAGACAAGTATCTAATCGGTGAATAGCAAAAAAAAGGAATTCCTTCAATATTGTTTTAGTCCATCACACTGTCTCCAATAATATATCGAACCAGGGCTCGTGATCGAACACAAACTTGATGTGGGGTAGGATTGGCCTGACCGGCAAAACTGTGCAAAGGCTATGACACATGTTGACATGAACAGGTCAAAAATAAAAAGATCCAGTCAAATAAAACTTCCTACTAGATCTGCTTTAAAGGTAAAGAGTTTAATATCCGTAATCTGAAATTGTTAAACAGACTTGAAAAGGAGATTTGAAAAGCGGTGGGAAAAGGGTTATGTTGTATGGAGAAACGATGACAAGCGAAGAAGGTGCTGAAATTAGCCGGCTCTCACGACTGCGTGGGAAGCTAGCTGAAAATTGGAGCGCGAACTACTTACATTTTAAACCGAAATTGGGAACGAGTTCCTATAAAGGAAACGAAAATAATGGAGGAATAGGGTAGGGGGTTTCCTGCAGTTTCCTGGCAGTGATTGCGGAGACCGCGATGTTAATTAGAACGGAGCGTTCAATTCTCAACAGGAAATTTTCAAAGTGATACTCAAGGGCTTAGCCTGCGTGGCGGGCGTAGAAGCTCGTAGAAAGGGGTTAGGGAGGGAGGGACAGGGAGAGGGCTACTCCCCTCTCGCTTTTCCCTTCCTTACCATCCACTTTCTACGCCTGTCACGCAGGCCATGAAGGACGGGAAATTTACCTGTTTTGATGACTTTTGTTTAAAAACAAGAAGTTGTCTGAACCCGAGAGGAGCATAACAAGTGCAGCTGGCAGATCCTTTTCCTTGTTCGCTGAAGACTGAAAACGCAGATTCGCTCGAAAATGACAGAAATAAGGTTTAGCAATCCGACATTCTCCCCTAGCTGCATACCTAGAGAGGAAAAGCGAGAGGAAAAGCGAGAGGAAACAGCACGGAGTGCGACGGGAGGGAGCGGAGCGACGGGACGGGAGGAAGTTACCGCGCGCGTCCGCTTCCTCAGTTCCATTTTCTTTTCTAGCGCCTTCCATGCAGGCTTTGCGCGGCTAGGCTCTTACCGATAGTGCTCGTAAAAAAAGCATTAAATGCTTATAGCAGTGCTTGTTTTTTGCCAAAAGAATGCTAATTTTTTTAAGCGCTCGTGGGTTACATAAAAATGCTCACTTTTTTCCGATTTTTTTAAACATAGAATATTACATTTTTCAACAAAAACAACATCCCGTCTTTGACTGATAGTTCCTCTCCTGGATATTGCTGAATCCGATCATGTATGCTTATGTTTTTTGCATCACAGTTCCCCCTAATCTTATTTTTTCCACTGATTGATGGCAGAGTACGCTCTCGAGTCTCGAGCTATCTCTGCCTTGGCTGGCTGACTTCCATTGTTCCTCGATGACAACGTGGATGACGGCATCTTGGAACGAGTGTGATGGACTGGGTTCTAGAAGGCAACCGCTGACCTATCAAACCTATTCCCCAGGCCTTCTCGGCTCCTTTGACTAAAAATGCGGCTTTGGACGACATAAAAAAAGTCAGATTGTGCTTTTTAACACAAAATTATACAAATAATCAGTCGAAAATCTAAAGTAATGCTGGCAGTGCTTTTTGGGATAAAATGAAAAAAAAAAAAAAAAAAATGCTCGCGAAGCCAAATAATGCCAAAAAGTGCTAGCACTATGGGTAAGAACCTATGCGCGGCCTGCCGAAGACAGGTTTAGTTACTCCATCCAAACTATTCTGCGACGAGCTGTGTGCAGATCACTTTCATCTTTAATCCACCTATTGTATGACAGAATAGGAGTAAGGAATAGAAATAAGCAGAAAAGTCCAAACAAAATTGTACCCTTAACCCATTGGCGCCCGTGCTGGCCAAAACCAGCCGCACAAGACTCCCATACTTCAAAACATTGCAACTTTCTCAATCGCACGAATATTGCCTTAACTGTCAGTTGTGAGCACGAAATTGAATGTCCTCTAAATTTGGATATCCAATAAACGCAAGAAACGTAGCTACTTTTTTTTTTTTTTTTTTTTTTTTTTACCAAATATGGCCTTTTGAGTTTGGACAAGAACGAAACTGACCATTTTTAACGTCAAAGAGAAGCGATAACCGCTTGGGAGCTATTATTCTTACACCTATATTCACGGTTCAAAAAGTGTCTAAAAATTCGAAATACTCTAAAGAAAAGCTCACTTACCTTTAGCTGAAAGCTTCCTTGAGTGTCCTGGCCGGTTTAAATAGCGATTTTTCGCTTTTTGTTACCAGACGGATCTTCCACTAAAGAAGAATTGAAGGCAGGCTAGACCAAAACCGACCATCTCCACGCGAAGCTCCATAAATTCTCTAATAATCGTCGGATTCGCTCGAAATTGCGATCAGCTGAACGGCGGTTAATGTGGCTTCCTGTATATTGCTCCCTGGCTTTCAAAACCCATCGCAAGTGCCCTTCGTCAGGCACTGCATTATCGACGGTTTTACTTAGCGACCGCGTCCCTTCGACAAAATGGCACTAGCCGAGGGAGGGACCAATAGATTGGTCGAGTGCCAATAGTATCGTCCCTCCCTCGGCTAGTGCCATTTTGTCGAAGGGACGCGGTCGCTAAGTTTGGATATTCAAGTCGCGTAGTAAAACCGTCGATAATGCAGTGCCTGACGAAGGGAAAAGGTCAGGTAAATGCTGAAAAATGAGCGATGCTCGTGCACTTGCGATGGGTTTTGAAAGCCAGGGAGCAATATACAGGAAGTCACATTAACCGCCGTTCAGCTGATCGCAATTTGGAGCGAATCCGACGATTATTAGAGAATTTATGGAGCTTCGCGTGGAGATGGTCGGTTTTGGTCTAGCCTGCCTTCAATTCTTCTTTAGTGGAAGATCCGTCTGGTAACATAAAGCGAAAAATCGCTATTTAAACCGGCCAGGACACTCAAGGAAGCTTTCAGCTAAAGGTAAGTGAGCTTTTCTTTAGAGTATTTCGAATTTTTAGACACTTTTTGAACCGTGAATATAGGTGTAAGAATAATAGCTCCCAAGCGGTTATGATAGCAGGCGAACAGGCCAGAAGCACCGCAAAATAGACCAGTTATTGTGCAACACAACAAACACATAGTGATATTAAATTGAAAAAATATTTATTTTTGAACTTTTACATCAATATTTTGACTATATGCAGAACATTAAGCTTGTAATTACAC
Organism: Pachyseris speciosa; assembly: GCA_016490735.1. NCBI lineage: Eukaryota > Metazoa > Cnidaria > Anthozoa > Scleractinia > Pachyseridae > Pachyseris > Pachyseris speciosa. The sequence continues at coordinate 735,636 of JAEMWC010000136.1, read as the reverse complement.
ATACAGTATGTCTGGGCTGCCTGTGAAATAAAGAGCCACCAAATGCTATGGATCGTTTATAGGTGGAAAATCACTCCGAAAACGTAAACACGGCTGGGCGCCAATGGGTTAAAATGTGCACTTTATTCTATATTATCCACTGAGTTGCAAAAGACAAAGGTTAGGTACTACTAAAAAAACATCGTGTCCACAAATTACTGTATAATCAATATAGTATCTTAAATATAGTAAATATAATATCTTAAATATAATATCTTGAATATAGGTGTAAGAATAATGGCTCCCAAGCGGTTATGATAGCAGGTGAACAGGCCAGAAGCACCGCAAAATAGACCAGTTATTGTGCAACACAACAAACACATAGTGATATTAAATTGAAAAAATATTTATTTTTGAACTTTTAAATCAATATTTTGACTATATGCAGAACATTAAGCTTGTAATTACACATACAGTATGTCTGGGCTGCCTGTGAAATAAAGAGCCACCAAATGCTATGGATCGTTTATAGGTGGAAAATCACTCCGAAAACGTAAACACGTGTGCACTTTATTCTATATTATCCACTGAGTTGCAAAAGACAAAGGTTAGGTACTACTAAAAAAACATCGTGTCCACAAATTACTGTATAATCAATACAGTATCTTAAAGCCCATACATCTGTAGTTGCCGGTTACTTCAGGCCACTCCTCCCACAGAATTGGATAGTCGTGTCATGTTAGTGTTCACTATAATAGACCTTTTTAGCTTGTAGATTTTGTTTTCTTAATGTAGACCACGTGATGTTACCCTAGAGAATTTAGCCTTATTCACGTGCATGTGTACGCATAATTTATGAAAAGACAAAAGGCAAACCCCCTTGGGAACATTGGGAAAACAAATTCTACAAGCTAAAAAGGTCTATTATTGGAAATAGTGTGATGAACTGAAATAATATTGAAGAACTCCCTTTTTTTGCTATTCACCGATTAGAATAAGTAACTATACATGTATTGCAAAAACAGAATTTTTTCTTATTTATTTGTTCCGTCCCCTCCCACATTTTGTTCCCTGTCCTCCCATCCCATGACGCAGCAACCAAACCGATTAACATAGTCACGTTCAATGTAACGCAAGACAGCAGGCGAAGTTATTCTTGTTGGGTTAATATAACGGTCCGCGATGTTGAGTTTGTAGCTTGAAAAATTTGAAGATAGCTTGGAAAATTTGAAGAGCGTAGCCGCATGAAAACCTTCAATGATGGAAAGAAAATTGCAGAAAGTAGTGCCATTGAATAGGGTCGCTTGTGTTTCCTGGAAGCATTCAGAGCATTTTCTCCGTGGGCAGGCCGTGAGTGTATGTTTTTGCATGTGGTTGTTTCAAAATTATTAGCATAATGTATTTTATGTCTGTGTGTCTCCTCAAGATGCATATAATATCTACAATTACCAAATTGCAAAACTTTAAATTTAGAATTTGATATTTTACATCTCGTGGTTTACAACGTGAATTAACGAAATTTATTCAATAGACTACTTACAACCGTCAATGTTTACTTTGTGGGTTTCGCAAGCGATAAAGACTGATTACGTTTATGCAACTTTTTACCACAACACATAATTTCTATTGCATTCAATCATTAAAGGAAGTTAAGGCTCATTGTTTAGAAGGCCAGTAAAATAATCTGAACGGGAAAAAATATCTTTTCGCCGATTTTTAGAATTATGCAAATAACTTTGACACCGACGATAATTATGTAAACACATGGATTTTCGTCAATTTTGAGCTCGTGGTGTGTAGAAGCTAAGGTGATACCCGCCGGTTTGAAGCAATATACCAGTTTATTGGAGTATAGACTTTGCTCTGATGTGGTTTTTTATCACGATTTAGACCAAACTTTTGAGATTTCTTTCCTTTCATTTGGTTAGTTTTCGATATGCAAATTAAGGCTCAAGAGAAGGGTGTCTTCTAATCACACTGGAATGCGTAAGATTTTCTTGTAAGTTTCTACATTTTGTCTGTGAACTAACTGAATACACCTTGTAACTTGTAGCAAAATAGAATTCAGTGAGCTAGATTTTTGCAGTCAGAGCGCGCTTGACAAAATCTGTGAAATTTACACTTTCGATCGCTATCAGTTCGGGCAGGTGAGCCAAAATTCAATTTGGGCCTGCAAAAATAAAGAATTAGAAAATAATTATAGCATTTTTTAAACATGTGTACCAAACCCTTTTCATGGTCAAAAAATAAAGGAAAACTTTTTTTGGTAGCCAAGTCGAGAGGACCGCTTTTAGCGGGACTGCCTCTTAATACTTTTTTTAAATTTCATTAGGAGCGATAATTCCGGAAGTGTAGTAGACTGAAAGGGGAACAAGGGTATTGCAAAATGTAAGTGCGTAGGGGAAAAATAAGCAGAATTAAAAACCAGCGCTACGATATCAAATATTTTAAACGGCATTTTTATTTCCAACATTCCAACACACATCTTTCTGATGCAAATTCACTGACTTGCAAAAACTTTTGTTCAATGCCGCTCACAACTTTACACTGTCGTCATTTCAATTGGCGTCCGCCTTCTGGAAGTCATCACAGGTTTCACCTAAGTATCAAGTCAAATACAAATGTCAGCGTGATCTCGCATTTCAGTCCTTTCCGAATATTAAAGCAAAACATATGCTCAGTCTTCTTCTTTGAAACCAGAAAAGTGAACTCTTCCTCTTTATAACGACACAATCCGAATGACCATTTCTTTGATATAAACTAATCCGCAATATATACAGCCATTTCAATAACGTGACCAGTCACGTGATCAAAATTTGAAAAACTCTTAAATCAGCGATTTGGTGGCGGATTTTATGTTAAAAGATTAACAAATCAGCGTTTCCAATGGAAATCCAACATATCTAACTTTCTACGCTTGGAATGATTGTTCATTAGTTTTAGCTTTTAAATTATTTTAAAACAGCTAAAGATTGAATTCTGGGCAGAAAAATGACCTTTGTCCTGATAACCTTTTTGTTGAGAGCGATGGACGGTCACTTCAAACGTGAGATGCTGGAAATAATTAATATGAATTAAAAAACGCGTTTTTATTCGATATTATATCCTACAACCGTCACCCACTCCTCAAATAAGTGATTTTTTTCTATGAAATGGTCACGTAACACGTCACGTGATCTATGATAACGTCTATTATACTTGAAAATGTTAAGGACGACGAGAACTTCCTATGTGCCGAATTTCGTTTCAGTGCCATTCCTCTGCGAATCTTATATTACAAAAAAGAAACCCATTTTATCTGCTTTAAAAGTCAGACAATAATGCGAAAATACGTTCATTTGCGCCAAACGGCATCCAGTCGTGCGAAATGCACACTCAACAAGGATATCTGCATAATTGTAAACATTCAATTAAGTGACAAGACTTTCATTTACGTCTTACGAATTAAGTAATCACACGAATTTAAAATGCGCGCAAATGAAAGTTGCTTTGTCGACTTTGAATTTCGTAAGACGTAAATAAAAGTCTTGAAACTTAATTGAATGTTTACAATTATGCAGATATCCTTGTTGAGTGTGTATTTCGCACAATTGAATGCCGTTTGGCGCAGATGAACGTATTTTCGCATTATTGTCTGACTTTTAGTGCAAATGATTGCGTATTTTCTCTAAATGAACAACAAAAGGTGTTAAGGTCACTTGCGACATGTTCACACGTATGCAAATGATACGCAGTTATATCTAGCGTTTAATCTACAATCTCCGACAAATCTCTTGGGAATGTTGGAGCAATTTCGCTTATTAATGTTTTCCCCCTTCCCCCTTTTCAATGTTGGGATAGATGTTGAATCGAACCACACAATTTTCGTGCTTTTTTTATTCGCTGAACTTCCAACTTTGAACTAGGGGGAGGGGGAGGACGATTTGAAGCACATTGTACGATGCAAATTATATAGGGGTGTGATTTTAATTAAAGTTCGCTGTAAAAAAACTCACGGAAAAGATGAGGAAAAAATTGCGGTTCTTGAATATAAATGGTACAGTTCACGGGTGTTTAGCGGTTGCTGTGGAGTTAACGACAGCGGAAGAAAGGTATGAAAGGCCACAACAAAGCCGTCTGTAAGTCCTCTGTGAAATGAAACAGGCACCGTGTGTTGTAGGCTGCGATAGTCAGTGGATACAGGCCGTTTATAGCCTTCTGCAAAAGAGTGAGATACCAGCAAGGGTGTTTTACAAAGCTGTATAGGCATTATTAGAGCAAGGAGGGGGCACATACAGGAACTTCTTCATCCATGGGCCTGCCAATTGCGGGAAAAGCTTTATGCTCTCGCCGCTAGAAACAATTTACAACACCTTTTAGTAACCCGGCAACCTGTACGTTCGTCTGGGTTGGGGCAGAGGATGTAGAGGTAACAGTCTGCTCAACGACTTCCGTTGGGAGCCTTCTATTATAGCTTGAGCCGGACATGCTTCAACGTCTAGAGGGAAATATTGTTCATTTACCGTCTCCAAAAAGTTTCTCAAAGCGTGACCTTGAGCTGACAAAAGATACCCCGGTGTTTGCAACGGCCAAGGCGCCAAATGTGTTCATTTAAGGAAGGTTAATTTGCCACGCGAATACCGAAATGATGAATGTCCGTTGGCAATTCTTTCACTTCTGGCGGCAAATTCCACCAGCAGAACAAATGCATTTGGTTCCTTGTGGACACTGTTGCGCGCAATTTCTTTTGGAAAAAATTAATTGAGTCTCCAGCTGCGTTATCATCTCTCAAATTAGATCACTGATAACAATACTCCACAACTGAATTAAAAATACTCCGTTTTTCTTTTTTAAATAGTTATATATTGAGACGAAAATATGTCCTAGTTCTGTTTTAAATAGGCTTTCTAAAGTGTGTAATTAATGTCCATTGAAGGTCTTTTGAGGTTGAAATCCAACAATACTCCATAAATGTACGATAAATTATAATCCTCTATTGTCTTTCTCTTTTAAACACAAGCATTTACGGAGTATTGTTGCAAACGTGGCTTACAACTGCACTAGAAAAGAAAATGGTGAGTTGTATAAAATCTTCTATAAACATTAGGACATATTTCATTGCGATTTTACTTCAAAGATGGTTTTGTTCTCGATGTTAAGTACATTTTGCTATGGAGTACTGTAGCTGTTGCTATGGAGTACTGTAGCTGTTGCTATGGAGTACTGTAGCTGTTGCTATGGAGTAATGTCGCGGTCGTTGAGTTTGTAAGTCCTAAAATTATCTTGATGATTGACAAGGGACGCAAAGGAAAAATGCAGGATTGTAGCAACATCAGACTATTATCTTTTTGCGGTTTATTATTCGCGTTTGTGAAAAGGCAATTCTTAACATTTGCTAAGTTAAAGTGCTCAAATGGTAAAAAAAAAATCATATTTGCAAGATTATGGAGTGCTTTCAACATTTGGTGCGCGCACCTCTCCCCTTAAATTGCTGTTATTCGCCTGGGCATACTGTCGATAGCTTTATTTATTATGCCAAGGTCTTGACGTCTGTAGTGCAGACTGTTAATCAAATTGCTGGGCGCGGTGATGGTCCGATTGAACCACAGAATCAGGATAGCAGCGTTTCTCGAATAACTGGCACAAAAATCAGAGTCATCACTACATAGCCGTCGAAGTCTAAGAACTGAGCGTGATATACATCCATCCATGACATACATACATCCATCTATGAACAAAGTTCTTCTTTTGCAAAAGCGTGTTCTTCGATTTATATATGGTGTGGAATACAGAGCTCGTATCATACCACTATTCATTTCAGCAAATGTTTTACCAGTTAATATGTTGTATCTTAAAACAGTAGCTTCCCAAATGCATGACGCATCCTCTGGCTCTGTCCCCTCTAAAATATCAAATCTTTTTACTCAATCTCGGGAAATTCACACATACCATACAAGATTTTCTTATGCTGGAAATTTCTTTGTCAGCAAATCAAGGCTTAATCAACAACTCTCTTCTTTTCAAGATTTGGCTCCGAAGTATGGAACTATCTTCCAAATAGTATGCGTTCCTTACCTAAAAAGTCTTTTAACAAAAAAATTGATACACTTTTATTAAACTTACTTAACAATGAAAATGATTATCTTCCTAAAAAAAATGATCGTTCCTAAAATATCTGCTGGATTTATGAAACCAAAATAGCACCTTTAAATTTTAGCTCCTGTTATTGTAGATTATCATGTTACTGTAAATTACATATTATAAGTCTCCTAGTGTTCTCAAAACTCTATTTTGGAATTCTTCAAAAGACTCTTTAGTAATGTTGCTTCAATAGCTTCTTCTTCTAACAAGTTCTTTACAGTATGAAAGATTCCTTCAATCGGATTAATATCTGGACTACAACTTGGCAGCTTAAGCAATTCACACTCAATTTCTTGTAATGCGTTCATTGCCACTTTAGACACCTGACTTGGATCATTGTCCATCATGTCACTTCTAACAAAAGTATATACACTTCTTTGGGACGAGAAACACCGCTCTCAACAGCTGAATGTGAAAGAAACATGACCTTGAAAAGTCGCGAGACATTGGAACTCACGTTCCTGTCACGCTATCTTGCAAGAACAATCACGACTTTACTGCATCACTTCCATTTCATCTTTCTGGACCCAGATATTGTCAATGGATGGAACATTATATATAAACTTTCCACACGAAACATCGACACTATATCATAAAAACCTAAGAGGTTATTCAAAGATAAAGGCTATTTTCCTTTTTCATACAATCTCCGACAAATCTCTTGGGGAGGTTGGAACAATCTCGCTTATTAATGTTTTCCCCCTTCCCCCTTTTCAATGTTGGGATAAATGTTGAATCGAACCACACAATTTTCGTGCTTTTTTTATTCGCTGAAGGGGGAGGAGAAATAATCCACAGAAATGAACGTTTAAGGCAGTTAAGGGAAACACACACACTTAAGGCTTGACGATCGTCAAATCTTCCCAAGTAAAATTGTCGAAGATTGTAGATTCTGTAGTAAGCACTCATGAAGCTGTTAAGGCAATGGAACTTTGTACTCGTGACTTAAGGACCTGGATGCTCCATGATAAGGAAGACCTTAGATAACAATGACCTACAGCAGATTCAGGGATCAGCGGTTTCAGTGAAAACATGGGTTTGTGGGGGTGCTCATTCTCGCGGACTCATAAAAGGTGGTTACGGTCCATGTTATAGAAAGATTTCCCCTTGATAAACTCAAATTAAACGACAATAAAATCGAATTTATATTAATTGAAACAAGACAGCAGCTGTCAAAGGTCGATGTGGACTCTCTCTGTGTAGGCAACTCTATGGTTTACCCAGTCAAATCAGCAAAGAACCGTGGCACATGGATGGATAATAATCTTAATCCCAAGATCAATGTTAACAATACGTACAAAGTTGCCTACTATCATCTGATGAATGTGCGACGTATTAATAAATACTTAGATGAGAAGGCAACACAAACACTGATACATGCCTTAGTCATTGGACGGATAGATTGTACTGTAATAGTATTTATCACGATACCAGGAAGACTCTGAATTCATGCTTCGTTCACTTCGGATGCTCGCGTGTACAATGCGAAAATCCACTACTCTGACTATTGTTATGTAATCATACAAGATTGCACAGGATTGGCTGATAGATTAAGTGCACGCACAAGGCCACGTGCAATGAGAATGTAACGCTTCCCCTTATATAGCATTTGCGTTCAGGTCCCTATCCAATTTAATTCAATAATGTTAATGTTTAGATCAGTGTTCAGAATCAAACAAGATTTATGGTCGGTGTTCAAACAAAACAAAAAATTCAGCGGCTCAAGTTCAATGTTCAGTACATATGGTAATCCTGATGCCACACAGGTGGTAAACGTCTGCGCTCTGACCAGCGAGTTTCAGTCTGTTGGGGCTCCATCTTAACTCCTTTTTCATGGCCAGGTGGCCCTTTTTCTACTTCAGTTTCGTCGAGGAGCTGCGGTTGTGGAGGTCCAGGTTCAACCACGTTTGTCTCGAGTTTGATAGTGGTATCAAGCAGATTTAGCTCGATGGGACTCTACGTCGGTGGTGCCGTATCAGAGGTCTGTCGCAGTTGTTGTTGGTTGCGTCGGTATCGCCTACCGTATACTTCAACTCCATAAGACCTATTCCCCAAAGCTCTTGAGCAGGTCCCCAGGCTCCATTCATTTCTTCCAGGAAGTCGCATTCTGATGGCCTGTCCACATTTCGGTGGGAGTAGAGGGATAAACGTCTTGTTGTATTGTCGGGGTTGGCTTGTCTTCCGCTCGGCCAGCTTGATGAAAGTGTCCCTGTGGGCTATGTACATTACTATATACATTAAGTAAAAATTCTATAAACCACACCAGAACATGCATCACATTTGTTAAAAATACTTAAAAGTGAAAAAGTCTTCGATGCGCTTTGTTCTACAGTTAGTAACGTTTTTATAAAAGTACAGATGTTCAAATTGCCACTCTTTCACGAATGCACTGAACGCTGATGACGTGAACTAGCTTCCATTATCGGTAATTACCACATCTGGTATCCCATGCCGAGCGAACTGGAATTTACATGCAGCGATCACGCTAGCAGATGTGACCACTTCAAGTTCTTGGACTTCGAAGAAACCACTCCAGTAATCGACTAGAAAAAAAACTGTTGGTCCCCGAGAACAAAATGATCGGCGCCAAGCATCAACCAGGGGTGTGATGGGACCGGATACGGTTGCAGTTCCTCGCAGCACTGATCGGGATTGTAAGACTGGCGGATTGAGCACTTGGAAATAAAGTCCTTTACCTCTACATCCATGAGGGGCTAAAAGAGGACCTCCCTAGCAGGACGCAAGCAACCTTCGATTCTAATGTGGGATCTATAAATCTGCTTCAACATTTCTTTCTTCAGGGATGAAGGCCCGAGCAACCGCTCACCCAGGGATACTAATCCCTTGTCTTCTATAAGGTCGCTTCTCTTGTCATAGTACGATGTTAGCTCAGAGCTACAGAGTTTCTTTAATGGTGCCATCCGCCCTTTATTGCTGCGATTAGCTGTTGCATAACTGGATCGTTTGCAGTCTCCGATCTGAATTCGGTGAGTCTGTATGGTCAATCCCTTCAAGTGCGCAAATCAGACTTGCATCGTGTTGAGAGGATTCGATTGTGTTGCGGTATGTTCGACTCAGCGCATCTGAGGTCCACTTGAGCTCCCCTTTTTGTATTGCGCGTCTACAGAATAATCCTGCAAGGCCATGAGAATTCTCTGGAGTCTCTTTGGTGACTTGCATATTGCCTTGGTGAAAACCGCTTTTAGTGGTTCGTGTTCAGACTGTATGTGCACAACTTCGCGTCCCAGGATGTACTGATTGAACTTGTCAGTTGACCACACGATGGCTAATAGTTCTTTCTTGATTTGATTTTCAGCTTGAGTTTGTTTAGCTTGAGATTCCACTCCCGACATTTCTGAAGGAAGGCACGTTCATTCATTTCAAGGCTTGAGTTTACCTCTCCATCGGTTTTTCCAAAACCAGCGATGGACCTCAAAATCCTCTACAAATTCATGCATGCGTCGCTGCCAAACTTCAGGAGCACTTCAGATGCCGAAGGGTATGCGGATCCACCGATAACCATAACGCGTATTGAACGTTGTCAGGTAACTAGAAGCGTCATCTAAGAGAATTTGGTGGAAACCGTCCTTTGCGTCATTGATTTTAAACTTCTTGGCACCTGTTAGGCGGGAGGCAACTTCATCGATAGTCGGGAACTGGTAATGCTCTCGCCGTATTTCACGATTTAAGTCTCTAATATCGATGCAGATTCGTACTTTGTTTGGCTTTACTGGAACAATCACTTTGCGATTAACAAGTTCATCCACCTTGTTTTTGATGCGAGGACGCAAGGGTACAGGCACTCGTCTCGGGGCGTGGACAACTGGTTGGAACTGTTCGTCTATGGTTATCTTGTAAGTTCACGGTAGCGCGCCCAATCCTTCGAATACATCGCCATATTCTTGAGGCAAAGAGATGAAGGGAGATTTAACTTGTAATGATAGGACATCGCCGTTGTGCAGACTCACAAAGCCAATACTGACACTGGAATGTAAAGATAAAATTGGCTGATAGTCTCCGTCTATGATGTTGAACTAGAATGACCTCCCCTGTCCACACGACCAGACACTGAGGGTAGCTTTACCAGCAATTCTGCAACGATCTCCAGTGCACGAGACTATTTGCTTTTGGCATGGTTTGAGGCGATGGAGGAGGGTGTCCCCAGTGATTTGTCTGTATACTTGGGCGGGGAGAATGTCACACTGTGACCCAGTATATATTTGAAACTGGACCTCTGTCTTGGGGTCTGGTTTAAAAATGCGGAGTTTGATAACTGCCATGTGTCCCTCTTTTCCGTAATGGAACTAATGTAGTACCGTTCTTCTTGTCAGCTGTTTCATGGACAGTTGAAACTCGGCTTTTCAATACTCGGGGATTAGTGCGACATTTGTGGGTAAAATGATACATCTCCCCACAGGTTAAACATGTTCTACCATACGCGGGACTCTGACGTCCATGAAACATTCTACACTTTCCACACTCTCTAGACGTTCTTTTAACAGCTCATTGGTCTTTCTTCTTCATTTCACTTGCAGATCCGGTCTTCTTTAACATGTGAACCGAGGCGTCTCCTCCAGACATTTGCTTGACTTGCTGTTGAGTCTGTTCCGAAGTCTTGATAATGTCGACCGCTTGTGGATGCTTAAATCATTCAAACGAAGATGTTTCTCTCGCACGCGATCGTCAAGTATGCCTAACACGAGGCATTCTCGTCCCCAAAGCCTCCGTTTCTTTTGGTGGTTGGAGAAACGGAGGGCTCTGATAGCAATCTTTAAAGGAACAACGTTTTAAAGAATACGGTAGATAGCGAAAAGTTTTTTCCCCTAACAAAGCGATTGCAAGAAAGATAACGCTTTCAAAAACTACCGGCTTTTCTTTTGAACACATAATAGATTCTACATGAGACAATCAGGGTGTGAATAAAGCGGGCAAGTTTGGGCATGTCTATTGTTATCTAAAGGACGCGGAAGGTAATTATTTGCATATGAATGATTAACGTATACAGTTATTAGTATTCATAATAACACAAAAGGTATAGGTATAGGTATAGGTATGGGCAGTTTATTAATATTGATTAATAAGTTACCTATTCCAAATTAGTATGTAGGAATGCATATTGTGACGTTATTAACTACGCACCTCATCCACCTAATCCAAAACGGGCATAATTATTAACACAGTGTACTACTAACATCAATCGCGTTTTGCCAAATTATCGTTCAATTGAATGATTTACCTTTTGGTCCTATTGGTCCTGCAGGCCCTACTTCACCCTTAAACCCTGGAAAACCTCTTTGTCCTCGTGTTCCCTTTTGTCCAGGATCACCTGTAATAAAACGCGACTAGTTTGCCTTATTCTGGTCAAACTTGTCATAAATCTGTAAACCAATTCTCTCTGCGGGATCTTTTCTGTTGGTCTAACTTGCACTTATTGCAACCAATAAGTAAAATAATCAATCAGTTGATAGATAGATAGACAGATAGATAGATTTAACAATTAGATTATGAGCTCGAGACTTCTATCTCGTGATAGCTGGTGAGGGCGCAGCCCTAATTGTTTTAGTAGAAATCTACTAGTCGTTCAAAAGTAAACAAGTAAATTATCTAAATCCTTCTCGCAGACTCTTCGAAAACGCGAAGAAGCGGCCGCCAATTTTGTGACAGCCGCTACTCACTATCTATTACAGAATAGATAACGAGTAGCGTAGCCAATCAGAGAACGCTAGTAGATTTATACTAAAGATAGATAGATAGATAGATAGATAGATAGAGAGATAGTTTTATAGATAGTTTATTGATTTAATACATAGCAGCCCAAGGGCTGAATTGCGTATTTACAAACTAATTAATTATATATCATAAATACAATTGAATATTAGCAAAGTGAATAATATATCAGTTCAGTCAATCAAAATGAATATATTCAATCAATCAATCAATCAATCAATCAATAATTCGATAAGTCGGTCAGTTATTCAATCATTCAGTAATTTTTTCAGGGAGCCAATTTAGTCAATCAATCAATCAATCAATCAATCAATTAATCAATCAGTGAGTCAGTCAGTCAGTCATTCAGTTAGTCAGTAAGTCATTCAGTCAGTCATTTAGTCATTCATTCATTCATTCATTCATTCAGTCAGTCAGTCAGTGACTCAGTTATTCAGTCATTCAGTCATTCAGTCATTCAGTCAGTCAGTCAGTCAGTCATTCAGTCATTCATTGAGCCAGTCAGTCACTCAGCCAGTCAGTCAATCAGTTAGTCAGTCAGCCTAAGTCATTCAATTAGTCAATCAATCAATCAATCAATCAATCAATCAATCAATCAATCAATCAATCCGCAACCAGATAATGAATAAACATTCATGGTGGATAACAGCGTTCTTACCCTTTTGTCCGTCAAGTCCAATCAAGCCCTTTTCTCCTTTTGTTCCAGGAGGTCCCGGGGGTCCTACGTCTCCAGGTAATCCTTTCTCTCCCTTGGGCATGGGTAAAAACATTACTTGTTTTGCCTGTGGTTCTCCCTTTTCTCCTTTAGGCCCAGGTTCTCCTTTAGGCCCTTGAAGGCCAACAGCTGTACCCGTAAATCCACGTTCACCTTTTGTAATGTAATGTAAGACTTATGATATTTTAACACACGGAAAATCAGCAGTTAAGCTAAAAGTTAAAAACTACAACTCGTTACAACTGTATTATATGATCGCCGTGTGGGTCTCCGATATGTCAGATACCTTGTTAATCAGTTGTTTAAACTGCCCAACATAGCAAGCTTTCTTTAAGTCGTGGGGTAAATTAATTGTTCCATAAACAGACTCCGGTATAACAGAGGCTACGTTCCAGGTAAATAATATTTGGTTTGGGTAGAGAAAGTTTTACCTCAAGATTTCCCAAATTATAACCAGCGTGACGTTGAGTGAAAAGATATTGTAGATATTCCGGGGCAATTTCATTCATTGATTTGTATATAATTAGACAAAGAGAGCACTTCTCCCGATTAAGTATAGATAAAAGGAAGTTGGAACTGGTACCAAAACGGGTGATTTTGCAATTACTCTGGCTGCACGATTCTGTAATTTGTGTAACTTATCACTCAGATAACTACTCAGACAGTCCCAAACTGGACTGTAGTAGCCAAAATGTGGTAATATCAACGCGTTATAAATTTCAATTCGACGAAATAAAAGGTCGAATGCGTTTTTAATGCACCAATAGCTGAGGAAACTTTCCTGCTCAACGCGTCAAGAGAACGTGTCTTGACCAAGAAAGTTGAGCGTCAATAGTGAGACCCAAAGATTTAGTATGATCAACACTCTCTATTATCTTCTCGTCAATACCAATCTCAATCTCATCGCATTGGGTATTCAATCTCTGCCTTGATCCAATTATTATAAATTCAATTTTAGCCACATTTACACTTAACCTCTCAGCCAACAGGGATTACTGAAGCTAGTTTGAGCTCTGTTAACGTTTTAGCAGATAAAGTTAAATGAGTATCGTCTGCAAACATCCTTGGCGTGACATTTCGCAGGCGTTAGGGAGATCATTAATATACATTAAAAAAGTAGGGGGCCTAGTATGCTGCCTTATGATACGCCACAAGAAACAGTGCGGGCAGTAGACAGTTTGCCATTGACATTACATCTTTGGGTCCGGTCAGTTAAATACCACCGAAACCACTTAATAGTTGCCTGGTCAGCACCAAAGATTAGATAATCTCGTGATTAGTTGTGTCTAATGCCTTAGTGAAGTCATTGAAAACTACGCCATTTAGGAAACCATTGTCAGTGTTAACAGACCAGCTAATTGTTGCCTCTGTGTAAGGAACGAAATCCCCACTGGCAACTAAAAAGCAATTTGTTGTCGTTAAAGTGCTACTACGATCAGAAAATCACTTGTGTTTTTTCTTCAAATTTCGAAAGTCACTTCACAGTGTTTGCTTAACAACCGACTCGCGAAATTTCAAGCTTTAATTTGGAGAAATCAGTTTTTTATTTTGACTGAAATATTCTATTTAGTGATCCGCCATTACTAACTTCAAAATCTTGAGAGAACTGGATCGAGGACAAATTGAAGTAAAAAGCTCACAAGAGTAAGAATGCAGTGTGTGTAAACCCGGCTGATTTAGTATGCATCGTGGGAATTTTGAGCTTTCAGACTCTCAAATTCGTGTTTTGCATACTTAATAAGCTGCATTCACACACTGCAATTTTAAACCAGTGAGCATATGACGTCATTTTATCTTGGATCCAGCTCTCCGAGGCCTAATCGGTCGGTTTCGAACGTGAGTAATGGCGGACCGTTAAATTAAAAAGTTGCACTTAAAGTAAACAGTCTTCTGCTTGAAATTAAAGCTTGAAATTTCGCGAGTCGGGTGTTAAGCAAACACACTTCCGAAATTTGAAGAAAAAAGACAAGTGATTTTCTGATCGTAGTAGCACTTTAAGATGTTGGTAAAGTTGTTCGTAAACAATTTTTCGAAAACTTTTGCGACTATTGGGATGAGATCTATCCAAAAATGCCTGCAACAACGAAAATGACAAATTTGACAAATCTTTGCCAATAGCTTAAAAATTGATGGAACACTAAAAGAATATAGCAAAAATGGTGAATTTGTCACAATAGCCAGCCACCTAGTGCAAATGCAAATGAGAAGGCAAGAGGGGACTCCTGGAAGGCGGCGAATTTGACGAATTTGGCAAATATGGCGAATTCGTCACAATAGCCAGCCACCTGGTGCAAATGCAAATGAGAAGGCAAGAGGGGCCCCATGGAAATCGGCGAATTTGACGAATATGGCGAAATTTGCGAATTCGTCACAATCGCCAGCCACCTGGAGCAAATGCAAATGAGAAGGCAAGAGGGGCCCCATGGAAATCGGCGAATTTGGCGAATATGGCGAAATTTGCGAATTCGTCACAATCGTCAGCCACCTGGAGCAAATGCAAATGAGAAGGCAAGAGGGGCCCCCTGGAAAGCGGCGAATTTGACGAATTTTGCGAATATGGCGAAAATGGCGAATTCGTCACAATCGCCAGCCACCTGGAGCAAATGCAAATGAGAAAGCAAGAGGGGCCCCCTGGAAAGCGGCAAATTTGACGAATTTTGCGAATATGGCGAAAATGGCGAATTCGTCACAATCGCCAGCTACCTGGTGCAAATAAATAAGAAAGCAAGAGGGTCCCCTGGAAAGCTGCAAATATGGCGAAAATGGTGAATTCGCCACAATCGTCAGCGACTTAGAGGCGAAGGCAAATTAGAAGAAAAGAGGGTCCCCTTGGAAAGCTGTGAATTTGATGAATATGGCAAAAATGGCGAATTCGTCACAATCGTCAGCGACTTAGAGGCGAAGGCAAATTAGAAGAAAAGAGGAGCCCCTTGGAAGACGAATTTGGCGAATATAGCGAAAATGGTGAATTTGCCACAATCGCCAGCAACTTGGAGGCAAATGGTAATTAGAAGGCAAGAGGGTCCCCTTGGAAAGTGGCGAATTCGACGAATTTGGCGAATATGGCAAAAGTGGCAAATTCGTGGCAATCACCAGCCATTTGGTAGGCAAATGCAAATGAAAAGCCAAGAGGGTCCCTTGGAAAGCGGCGAATATTGATGTGCTCATTGGGGGCAGTTCAAATCATGTTTAGAGCCAGCCAATTTTTGCGAATATGTTTTATGTAAGCGCCAATGGGGCGTAGCTAGTACCCAGCTCTCCCATATTCGTTCGAAATCAAATTAAACAAGAGGCTACAATTAGCCTAAACTCGAATTGTATATCCCTAACTTGGCGCGAAACAGGAGAAAAAGAGACGTCTGTCTGTCCTCCTTTACATCAGACGCATAGCGCTTATATTTATTTGTACCTTGTCAACACATATTCCTTTAAAACTTCCAAATTGCTTTACAGGTCAACCATTGATAACAATAGTAATATTGTAAAAACAACAAAACAAAACAAAACAGACAAAGCAATAAAAAGAGAAAAGAACCTGGAATTATCTGCATCCAAAGCGGTTACGATGACCGTCATGCTATTTTACTTGGAATATATAATGAGGAGAATATAGTTAATTTATTGCAAAATATCTAATCCGACGTTGTTAACATAGACAGATTTAATTTCTGCTGAGCGTTTGAGAAACAAAACGCTTATGGAACGGTTTAGGTTTCGAGATATAATAATAATAATAATAATAATAATAATAATAATAATAATAATAATAATAATAATAATAATAATAATAATAATAATAACTGTCTGTGCTAATCGTCCTCGCAAAGTACAGCAAGGACGCAGCTCAACAAGGTCGAACCGAAAGCATATACAAGGCGCCTCTGGCAGCCGCTATACGGTCCATGTAAGACCTTGGAGCACAGCCTACAGCCAGCTCGAATAAGCCGCTGAGGGAGGAAAACCGGAGTACCCGGAGAAAAACCCTCGGAGCAGGGTCGAGAACCAACACAAACTCAGCCCACTTATGGCGTCACCACCGGGAATCGAACCCGGTGCCACATTGGTGGAAGGCGAGTGCTCTCACCACTACGCCATTCCTGCTCCCCAGCAGACAAACGGCCGAAATTACTCATCGAAGCATCTCTTGCAGAAAGAAATGAAAAGGAATCAAAGGTTTGTTTTGAAAACATCTTTCGAGCTTTCGTGCAATTTCCCACGGCCTGTCACTTTTTTTACATGAAAGGTGACTCAGGTCACGTGCGCTGCACGTGAAGATGACCGAGCTTTGGTTAAACCCCTTTGTGCAGTGGTGCGTGTTGGACACGTGCGCTTGGAAAATCGCGACACGAAGACTAAGAAGAAGGAGAAGAAGAAGAAGAAGAAGAAGAAGAAGAAGAAGCAGAAGCAGAAGCAGAATAAAAAAGAACAGAGCCGAATCCTGGACTCGTCGCCTTTCAGGCATGAGTAAATAAAGGAATCTTTCTTGGACAGTTCTGTCTCACTTCACATCCCTCATCAATGGGGCTTTCAGGGTTTGATTTCGAGAAGAGTTGGGTATTAGGTACGCCTCGTTGGAGTCTACATAGAGTATATTTTGGTTCTGTTGGCATTGCTCAATGGCGTCCGGCTCAATGGCGTCCGTGTTAAATATGACGTTAGAACTGTTTCTAATTGAGCGAGACAGGGAAATGTGGAAAATTACAACAAGAGCTGATGTTCATCCTCTAGGATATACTGTTTTGCGGGTGATTGTAATGCGTTGGCTTCATTATGGTTTATTATTCGTAAGATAACTAAAGCTGACTAGGTGCAGTGACCGCACTGTGATGTCTCACGTTTCCTTCATGCAACGTTTGCTTTATGGATGAGAAGGAAGAGAGGACAATGCCGCGTTTTCCTTTACTTCTCTTCACACTTCTTTTACAAGTAATATTGGTATGTTCAACGATTTTTAGAATGCTTGTTAACTTCATATTCAAGCATAATTGCATGACCAGCAGTTTTAGAATGAAGTTAATATAACTTTGCTCAAATATACCCATTTTCATGTGAAACCTCCACTAATCAGGGAGTTTTAGTGAGAGAGGAATGTTCTAAGATCACATTGATTACGAATTTATGCTTATAGAACGAGGCATCGCATATTTGTACTTTGTTGCTTGCTGCTGTTGACAGTGATCTTTTTGAGGACAATTTGCCATTTTCGCAATTTGTCAAACTATTTTTAATTTTCGCCATATTTGGCAAATTCGTCAAATTCGCCACTTAACAAGGGTCCCGTCTTTCAAGTCACAAGACATCAAATTCGCCACTAGGTAAGGGGCCCCTCTTCCAAGTCACTGGCGATTTTGACGAATTCTCCATTTTCGCCATATTCTTCAAATTCCTCTTCCAAGTCGTTAACGATTGTGATGAATTCATGATTTTCGCCATATTCGTCAAATTCGCCGCTTTCCAAGAGGCCCCTCTTACCCACTCATTTGCATTTGCACCAGTGGCTGGTGACGAATTCGACATTTTCGCCATATTCTTTTAGTGTTTCCTCATTTTCCAAGCTATTGGTAAAATTTCGTCAAATTTACCATTTTCGTTGTCGCAGGCATTTCTGGACATAGGTGTTTGGGACGACAGAAATGGGACAATGATTGTTAGGGTCTGATTTGATTCCCTCCATACCTTTCTTTCCCGTGCTTCCTTTCTCTCCCTTGGGTCCTGGACGCCCCACGTCACCTTTTACCCCGTTAAAACCTGGATCTCCTCTCCATCCTCTACCGGGTGGTCCAGGTGGTCCGGGCAAACCCTTTTCTCCTTTTGGCGCAATAAACCAAATAACTTCTCCTTTCAATCCCTTTTCTCCTTTTGCCCCCGGTAGACCTTCTATGCCAGGAACTCCAGGAACTCCCATAATTCCCGGCGGCCCATCGGCTCCATTCTCTCCAGGTGTTCCCCGCTCGCCTTTTGGTCCTGAGTCTCCTTTTGGACCGGAAGGACCAGGTGGCCCTTCTATACAAACCGTACCTGGAGCTTGACAGATAGCCTTCACCGCAAACGAGCTCATCTGCGTTTTAATCTCTTCACGAACATTTCCTGAAATAAAACGCAACCAAGAATTCGATTGTTGTTTAATGAGCTTCTTGTTGGTTATTTATAAAGAAGTCGAGATTGAGGAGCAAATGTAAAAACACTGGATAACTTCAAACTGCTGCGTACTGTGGAACCTGGTTAATATTATTCTCTTGTTTAGTAACTGGGGTAAACAGGTCTACAGAGCGCCGATTTTGCAAACTAATCCAGCCCGAGTTTTGAATTCAGAGTGGAATTTTAACGGATTTGAGGATCTTGTGTTTCAAGAAGCTAAATCTTTCAACATTTGCTCACCGGCACAGCGCACGTAACTCACATGAGACAAAAGCGAGTAGTGTAAAACAATCACCGCAATAAATTACAAGAACTGAATTTGAATTTCAGCAAATTTTCTTGCTGATTAATGACTCGAACCAAATATGGTATGGTGTGAAAGTTTTGGCGGGTTTTGCGCTTTTATAAGTTGTCTCACTGCAACTTAATATTAATCCAGATTGATCATGTTGGCGATTGACAAAATAAGGTGAATGATATATGAAATGATATATGAAAAAAATTATATATGAACTGCGGAAATAAAATGAAATAAAGAAATGATCCTCGCAGTTGTGAAAGCAATTTATGCAATTGCGTAAAGAAGCCTGAAAAAAATTCAGCACTTTAACGGGGTTTCAACGCGTGACCTCGCGATACCGGGTCGATGCTCTACTAACTGAGCTATAAAGCCACTGACGTTAGGAGCAGGTCAATTGTGGGTTCTTATTTTCCCGTGAAAGAAATGAGTGTGAATAATATATGAAATAAATCCTTGCAGCTGTGAAAGCAATTTATGCAACTGCGTAAAGAAGCCTGAAAAAAATTCAGGACTTCAACTGCGAGGATCATTTCTTCATTTGATTTCACTTCCGCTGTTCATATATGATTTATTTCATATATAATTCACACTTATTTCTTTCACGGGAAAATAAGAACCCACAATTGACATACATACATTACATAACCGCTGGAGTCTCTGAGAAATTCGTTTCCATTTATATTAGTTCTAAAGTTCATTCACTTTCGACATGAAAATGACGTTAAGAGAACGTCGAAACGTCGTCGTTTTTTAAAAACCTTTTTTAAAAATTTTAACCGAGATGTTTTTAAGTTTTTCAATATTGTCATAATGTTTATAGTTAATTAGCATAAATCTACTAGCGTTCTATCACGAATGTCGTTCTCTGATTGGCTACGCTACTCGCAATCTATTCTGTGATAGATAGTGAGTAGCAGTTGTCAAGAAAATGGCGGCCGCTTGTTCGCGTTTTCTAAGTGCCTGCGAGGAAAATTTAGATAATTTACTTGTTTATGTTTGAACGACTAGATGATTTATACTAAAACAATTAGATTATTCGCTCTCGATTTCTATGCGTGATAGCTGATTTGGGCTGCGCCCTCATCAGCTATCACGCGGTAGAAATCTCGAGCTCATAATCTAATTGTTAAATAGAATTGTGTTTTCATTTACACGGCCTTTTCAGTTGATATTACCATGAGGTAGGCTGTATGTGAATTGCGAAGGACGGGACGGGTGTGGAGAGGGGTGCAGATACCTGTTATTCCTGGTTCTCCATTGGGTCCCTTTTTTCCTTGAGGCCCTGGTTCTCCCTTCATGCCGGGAACTCCTGGAGCACCGTCCTCACCCCTGCATCCTTTTTCACCTGGTGGTCCTGGTATACCAACACCAGGCAGTCCTCTATCTCCCCGTTCACCTTTCTCCCCATGGAGTCCATCTTGTCCTGGAGACCCTCCTCTACCGTGTTTGCCTCGTTCTCCTTTCTCGCCTTTTTGCCCATCAAGTCCTGGATACCCGGGTTCACCTCTAGGCCCTAGTATTCCCGGTTCTGCTTTCTGTCCCTTATCACCCGAATCACCTTTATCACCCTGCTGACCTTTCATCTCGAAACCCGGGTCTCCCTTTGGTCCTGGAAGACCCGGGGGACCGGCCACACAAACTGTGCCTGGGGCTCGGCAGAGCTTCTGGATTTCTTCACGGACTTTATCTAAGGTAACAGGAACTTGAGCAATGGCTCCCAGACTACGACGAGTTCGACTGCTCTGTTGGTAGGCTGTGTTAGGAAAAAGGAACAGAAGTGTTTTTTGGTGACTAGTCCTTGTCTATCAGCTTGAGTATCAAAACGCTCCATGGAGAAAGCCCTAAATAAACTTATCGCGAAGCATATGGGAAAATCTCCCTCTAGCATTGGGAACTTAGCATGACATGTAATAAAAAAAAATAGAAAAGGGAGGCAAAAAAACAAACCACAAACAACTAGGAAAGAAGAATACCACAGAAGGGACTTATACTTTTAGAAAATCAGGAAAATCAGGCCTCTTATGATACAACAATATAATCATGCATATTGTGGGTGTGGCTCCCATTCTCTTTCAACAAAAGAGATACCAATTTTCATGAAACATTGCACAACCTCCTGCCTCAAAGGCAATTATATCAGTGATAATAATAATAGTAAAAATGATAATAATAATAATAATAATAATAATAATAATAATAATAATAACAGTTTATACGCTCTAAGTGGTAGCAGTGTGAGAGACACCCACTGCCGCCAACTCACTTTATGTGAAATTTCGACACCCATTGTCCCATAATGGAAACTCGACAGCATATGAAAGGAAATTTGGAACAAGATGATCACTTTCCGTTTATTTTGTTTCTATGATATATTCCTCAAACTTTGATCCCTCTCATTTCTGTAATGGCAAGAGGATTTAGAGATCCCTGATTACTCAATCAAGTACCTCCTATATAATAACCACCCCGGCTGTGATTGTAATAAACACTAGTTTGAAAACAGCTGTGAATTATGATGAATTACTTGTTCACTGCCAGCTTAGGCTTATTCTGACCGAGATAAATTACAGGTCCGGAAGGGAAAACAAGACGAAAAACGTGGAACTCATTTTCTTCTCTTCCATAAAGCAAGGTTTTATTGGAATGCTCTGAAGAATAAAAGCAGATAAAAGAAAGTTATATTTTGAGACCTTTTGCTACCTAATCAGTGAACTTACCCAAAGGAAAACTAAACAAATGCCATCAAGCAATGTTAGCGTAAGAAGAGAATGCCTCTTCATACTGGTTTGCCAGAACCTATTCCTTGGAAATGTTGAAACAATCTCAGTCTACTGGAAACATAAAATGTCCCAGGTGCTCTCCAGTTCACATTCGAAGGACTAAAAATTCTTGTTGAAATTCACCCTGTCAAAACTTGATCCCCTGTAATCGATACTCAGCAGAAACCTCCTTGTTTTCAACTCCTTCACTACGCGTACGGTTGGAAGAACTCCAAGACCTCAGCGGAAAAGCAAAATTAAGCACGCCTAGTTTGCACGTGTCAATTTAGTATCGTCTGGACTAGATAGAGAAAAATGCACGCAGGTTTATACAAAACCTGGGCTAGGCCATGACCTACCCTATGGCCGACCCTGTGGCCCACCCTATGGCCTACCCTATGGCCCACCCTATGGCATACCATATGACCTACCCTATGGCCCACCCTATTTTGCAATGTTTTTCGCTGGTTTGATTGTTTTTTGTTATGACAAGAATCAGAAGTTGTCAAGGTCGCGATAATATAGCAAAACAAATAAAATTAAAGAAACGAGTTTCATTTGAGTGGGTTTTCGGTGAATATTTCTAGGCAACTGACGCGATCGCAAAGAGAAAGCTTGGTATTGAGGCGTGGAACTTGGATTGGACTCATTATTTAAGAAAAGCAGGAATCACAATTGTGGCTTATGTGTTGCGTTTTTAAATAAATTTTTTACCACAATTGCTAGTAATCTCGCAATCTGATTGGCTAATTTGCTGTTGTCGATAAGAGTCTAGACAACGCTGCTCGCGTCAAGGTGTCGCGCAATGCCTTTTTTCAGCTCGCACCTCATGAGTCCACAACATTTTGACCACTGTGATGACGAATATCGTTGTCGATAAGAGTATAGACAACGCAAAACCACATTCGATTTGTTAAATTTTCCTTAAGGCACATGGGAACATCACAAGAGGTTCATGTATAGTGTGAAAAGATACCGACAAATTTTCTCAACAATAACAATTTACAGATTGACATTATTAACAATGAGTATCTCAGCATACGTACAGATTATCGTGTTGCACGTACCTCACGCTCATGCCTCGAATATATAGTATAATTGTGTACACATGTGGCTAGCTAAGTCAACCTCATGTTTTCAACCTCCAGTTTAATCACGACTGAATTAGGCTCATCTGTACATACGAAGAAATAAGAAGAAAATTAACGCTTCATGAAATTAATGTGAATCTGTAAAATTTGTGCTAATTAAAGTCGTCATGGCCGAAAATTTCGGACATTTGAGCCCGCAAGGTAGTAGCGGCTTTTCCCAATCAATATCAAATTACAAAGCTTTATATGAGAAGTGATGGAGTTACGGAAAATACAAGCACAATTAATACCGTTTTTCCGTTTGCCAAAATCGAGCGTTATTCAAAAACAATTCAGCGATATTGTAGTTAAAAAATCTACCGGAAAAACGACTTCCATACCTTTCTTTCGGAAAGATGTCATTCCAGTCAAAACCTTATAAATCAGTGAAAAAAGAAGCGAAGACAATATATTTGCTAGCAAATAATCGGAAATCTAAAGTCGCTATGTAAGTTGAAATCGAGTCAAAAAATGCAGATAGATCGCTATTTTCAGAATAAAAAACAAATCTTCAGCTTGTAAAAGTAAACGTACCTTTCTTTTCGGCTGCTAAAAACCGTACAAAATGAAATAAGACCACGGGAAGGTCGACATGTCGCGCAGATCCACGTCCGTTCCATGAAGAAGAAGACAACAAAGTCCCGCTCTTAGCACCGTATTCTCACACGCAAATCCTGCATATTTGGTATTATAAACAACGTGATTCTCGAGGAGATTCAAGAAAACTAACCCGTTCCATTTCGATAATAAAAAAGAAGTAAAGCTGCGATGTACAATACATGTAAACCGGAAGTTCGTGCTCTGAGTTGAACAAGCGATATCTCGGCCAAATGTGCCTCAAATGTTCCTCAAAAGGCATCGTTCGATAGCTTTTTTCGTGGATTTTGTCCGCCATTGCTCGTTTTGGCAGTACCTTCAGCCAGCGGCGTTCATTTGACCATAAACATCTTTGTATTTCACCCCTCGATCTGTCCTAAAAATATGAGCCCGGAGGTCACTGCTGAAATCAGCGGTTAAGGCCAGAGAGCGTGAATGTAAGTCGCACGAAATGTAATGTCCGAGATTTCTGGCCATGGTTAACTTTTGTTAGCTTTAATTTCCCCTGTCTCCTGCGCAGCCGTTCTTTGTCTCGTCAACCAACGCGAGGAGCGTTGCGTGACGAGACAAAGGACGGCTGCGTAAGAGACTATAATTTTTCCCGTCATTATTATTTCCTTAAAGGTGATGTCCAGTCCGTATTGCGCAGTCTCAGCATCCCAATGTTTGTGAGGCTCACACGTTGGAATTCGAATCGATGTTATTCGTTACGAACCACTTACCTTATAGTTGAGGCATTTTGAATTCTTTTCCCAACTGTTTCTTTGATTTTTACAGCTACGAAGTTGTTTTCTCTGGTGATATCGGAAAGAACGAAGCATAAAAGCTTTGCATCAACAATGGCGGTTGACATGAACTTTGAATTTACTTCATGTAAGTGATTGCGAAACATTACATTTTGTGACGTCTTACATGAATCAAAACAAAAAACGTAAACAAACTCTTGAGACTGCGCAGTACGGACTGGAAATCACCTTTAAATATGTCACTGATAATCGCAGTTATGGACAGTGAAAAAAAAAATGCAGGCTTGTACGGGTTTGAATCCCGTACAACCCTGAATTTTTTTTTTCAGGCTTTATTTTCACTACTGCTTAAGTAGTGTTCATAACTGCGATGGTCAGTCACATATTTAATCATTAATTCGCAGTTCAAACTGACATATGATTTTCATATATTCATTCTCATATTATTATTTCCGCGTCGACCTTAATTTCCATTATTTTCGCGTTAAATTCTCGATACACTTCAGACATTCTTGACAACTAAGAAACAATTGCTTTTTTTCGTGCACTATATTTCAGATCAATGTTTCACAAAGGTTAAATCGTTTAGAGTACAGTAAACACCCGCATATAAGAACACAGGATTTCGGGGGTCAGGCTGATTTAGTTCTTATTTATCGGGTGCTTAGTGACAAATCAGCCTCAAAATGTTCTTAAAATGTTGTTAAATTTTTATTTAGTCATACTATCCAAAACATGTTGCTAGAGGTATAATTAGCATATTTTAGGAAAATCAACTGGATAATTTTTGTAGAAAAAAAGTACTCAATACCAAAACAAGTCAGCTTGACAGCTGATAGAGTTATGTAGTTATCTGACAGCAAACATAAACTTACATGTTTTGTAATTATGACACTTTTTCGATTTTATAAGAACATGTTACAATTTTCAGACTGATCTTGTTCTTATAAAAATGGGGCTTTATTGGCCAAATTTCAGCCTGGTGCTCTTAATCCATTTGTTCTTATATGCGGGTGTTTACTGTATTTCTGAAAAGGAAAGTGTATTATTTTATCTGGGTGGAGATCCGTCGTAATCATGGACATTGAAAGAACGCTTGAAGTGGCCAGTTACGTTTAGGGACAATTCCACAATCATTGTTTCTATTGTGGAGTTTTACACTTGGTGTTAAAATAAATTTGTTCCTGTTGCCTCAACAAATTCTGTTTCCCTTATTTTGAAATTTAGCACCTCTTTCTTGTTAATTTCTTTTATTGGAAAGTGATTTCTCCTTCAATTCGCGTTAATTTTGAATACCTTAACTAACACGATATATACTGTATACCAGTGGTTTACACTTTCTGCGACGAAGACTATTAACAAGAGCGTTAATTTCCTATAATAAGGGATGCTCTATATTCGAAGCATGGGCATGAGGCACACGCAACACGATATTCTCGATACATATAAGCCACAATTGTTATTCCTGCTTTTCTTGAATAATGAGTCCAATCCAAGTTCTACGACTGGCTACCAAGCTTTCTTTTTGCGATCGCATCAGTTGCCTTGAAATATCCACCGAAAACCCTCTCAAATGAAACTCGTTTCTTTTATTTTCTTTTGATATATTAGCGCGACCTTGACAACTACTGATTCTTGTCATAACAAAAACAAAACAAAACAAACAAACAAACAAATAAACAAACAACAACAACAACAAAACAAACCAGTGAAAATATGGTGGGCCATAGGGTGCCTAGCCCAGGTTTTGTATACACCCAATGCATGCTGGGACAATGCTACTGAAACAAATCAAAATGGAGGCGTTTACCTTTTTTTTTTTCCAAGACATAGCTCGTAGAATTCGTAGTTCAAGACTTTCAGGTTTGTAATGTCTACAATTATGATATGACGCGTATTTTAAGTCTCCCACAATGTCATCACCTGAACAGAGGCTCATTTTCTCGTAATGCAGGTGAAACTCAGCCGAATGAAATTGCTGGAGTCAAGTTCGTCATGTTTCCAGAAACAATCAAAACTGGCAGCAACATATGCCCACAGGTAATCATACTAATTGAAATTGTTTGACTCAATTCATGAAGGAAGTGGACCAACAATCCATAAAGATTAAAATAAGAGACAGAGTTACTTAATCAATCGCATAAATATATTCCAGCTTAATGTTATATTTTTAAGCATATCCCGGCAAACTGCATTGACATCATTTAACCAGTCAACATATTTGTTGAACATAAAAATCAAACCTAACCCAGAAAAGACTAGAGAAAATCTTCGTTCTAAGGCTACATAAAATTCTTCTACAATCTTACTTGGTTTGCCTTAGAACGAAGATTTTCTCCAGTCTTTTCTGGGTTAGGTTTGATTTTTATGTTCAACAAATATGTTGACTGGTTAAATGATGTCAATGCAGTTTGCCGGGATATGCTTAAAAATATAACATTAAGCTGGAATATATTTATGCGATTGATTAAGTAACTCTGTCTCTTATTTTAATCTTTATGGATTGTTGGTCCACTTCCTTCATGAATTGAGTCAAACAATTTCAATTAGTATGATTACCTGTGGGCATATGTTGCTGCCATATTCTATGAGATATTTATGGCGTTATGTGCTACAAAACTACGATGGGTTTTTTGGATGGCATGAAATCTCGAGAAAATATATGATAAGGATTAAAGGTAAAAAAGTGACAAAAACGTAGCATTCAGGTATATTGCCCCCTTAAGCGGGCTAATTTAGGAGAAAATATATTACCCTTTTATAATTGTCGTGAAAAAAGAACACTATCCATTAAAAGCGGGTGTCCGTAGAGCCGGGTTCCTCTGTTTTTTGACAAGAATTCTATACCCTAAGGACGTTTTAAGCAGTTTGAGGCGGTTCTGTGGGTTCCGCTGGTTCCATTGGTTCCGTGAATTAGACATACCGTAAAAATTGCTATTCTGAGGTAAATACGGTTAGGAGCTGTTACCTTTTTCACTTTAGGATTTGTTTTTCGTTATTTCATTGCTCAGATCAAAGAAAATTGAAAATTGCGTTTATCTCCAACCCTCCTCCCCTGCTGTGGCCGAGTATGCTGTAGCAAGTTGTGATTTTTTTTTTCACCGAAGAGTTACCGAGATGGTTTTCAGTAATTACTGCAATCCTTGTACATCCTCGCTCAAATCTGGTAAATTTTGACGTTAGAAAGTATTTCAGGAAACCGTTTGTATGAAAATTGGTATTTTTCCTTGCCAGATTGTTCAGGGAAGAAAAATGGAAATGTTTTTTAGAGAAAACGAAAATTGAAGCTGTGAATGATCATCGCAGTTATGAACACTGCTTCCTTGGCAGGAGTAAAATCAAAGCCTGAAAAAAATATCCAGGCTTGTACGAAAGTCCAACCCTATATTTTTAAGGCTTTATTTTCACTACTGCTTAGGTAGTGTTCATAGCTGCGATGATCATTCACAGCTTCATTCTTCAATCCGCAGTTCAAGCATATGATTTTCATATACTCATTCTCAAAACGAAAATTGTCGAAACGTGATTTGCAATTCTATTTTGAGCGAGTATTTGTAGGCATTACGAGTATTCGTAGGTAACACCTACCGTGAAAATCTTCCATGATCGCCCACAAAGTAAAAATTAGGTACCCAGTAGGATACACGAGTCTAGTGCTTCAAACTGATGATATTTGTAACTGATTTCACGTGACATGCCAAGGGTTGGAAACAAATGGAACCTGACATGGACATCATTCTGTAGGGGGCATTCGGTACTACTTGGAGGAGGGGGAGAGGGCTGGGAAATGGGAATGTGGTTCATGGCATTTTCAAAATACTTCAAATAGGCCATGCATTTCACTTGGAGGAGGAAGGGTCTCATTTTTTCTAAAAATAAAAGGAGAATTTCCGCATTATGTTTAGTCTGCCCAACGTGGGTGCAATTTGAAGAATAACGTGCAAAATCCTACAGTCTTGAGCTGAAACGCGAGGCTGGACTTATGAAACTGAGACCACACAATCAAAATGAAAAATATTTACTTCAAACCTGAGACAAAAAGGTCAAGTTACAAATGCAGAAATTTGATGTAACACTGTGTCAACTCTTACGCAGGGGCACCCAACGACAAGTTTTGGTAGATATCTGTTCGGTGGAGGGTAATTCGCCTTGTGTTTTCGGCGTCGATCAAAGAGTGCATTAGGATTTTCGTAGCTAAAAGGTGGCCTAAAACATTCGCAATTGGGAAATCATAGCCCCTGAGGTTTTCGAAAAGGTCATAATTGCTGTTTTTGGCAGTCAAAAACGTCAACTAGCATTTTCGGAAAGAAAAAAGTTCCCTAGAAAGTTCGTGGAAAGTTCATTTCAGCTTGCATTTTCTCAAAGAAAGATTTTGTTCCCTAACATTTTGGGGCAATCAAAATTTCAGCTAGGGAATCCGAACAGATGAACTTCTTCTAGCTTATGAAAACATCACTTTAAACAGAATTCAAACACGATAAGGTACTTAAAAATGCCTTTTTACAGCTTTTGGTCGATTTGGCTCGTTGGGATCGCGACTAAAACACCACATGAGTACTACATACATACATACATACATACATACATACATACATACATACATACATACATACATACATACATACATACATACATACATACATACATACATACATACATACATACATTCAGCTACGAGTAACACACGAGAAACAAACCAGTACATAAAGTACTGATACCCGGTCTGGCGTAAGCTCACGAAAAGGGTATTTAAAAGAAAAATTCATAAGTTGCTTTTAACTGTACTTGGGATTGAGGACTATTATGTTGACGCCCATTCTCTAATATTGAAACTCAATACCAGTAATTATTGTGCCTTATAGCTTCGCTTACAGACGTATACCACAATTCTCCCTTCTCTACTTTCCAGTCTGCTTTGCTTGTACTATTTCTTTCTTCCTTTTCTTTGACTTGTAACTACATGAAAACTGTCTCAGTCACCGTAATTTAGTTATCAGTTAGCGTAATGTGGTAATGTAATGCATCTTATAGTAATATTGTAATAGTTTAGTGACTTTTTATTTATTTATTTAAATTTTTTTTAAGTCCTTATATATAAATGACTAATCCGCCTAGATTAGCTAGTGCTATTTGAGGATCAGTCACATTTGTAAATGCGTTGAGATTTTAATTAAAGATCAATTATCTCTAAATTAAAAAAAGAGATCAATCATCTCTCAATTATCATACGAGTGGCATACGGGTACATACAGATACATACGAGTAACATACAAGTAACACTCGAATAGATACGAGTAACACAGGTAACATACGGTCAAATGTGGGTGATACACATGAAATCTACAAAGTAAAATACAAGAAACTGGATCTTTCTCCGAAATCCTTGATTTGTTTTTTAATACAGCTTGGTGTATCAATTAATTCAAGGGTGTAGTGTGGGCAGAAATTAGCATTTGAGGGTGTGTGCGTTTGCATGTGTGATATGGAGCAATTTGGGAGGGACGGTGATACAGCTTCGACTGGGCTATCTGCAGGGTTGTTTACGATTTATAAAAAATCCTGAAATTTCGGTTAGGACTGAACGGTACCTGTTGTTTACCATTTTCCCAAACACTTCCGGATTATTGGGCTCGCTGAGTGGATAGATTACGCTCGGCCAAAAGCCAAGAGGACTGAAAGTAGTACGAAAAATAGAAACTTGTAAGTGCAAACACATGTTTTCTTTGAACAAAATGGTGGTCATACCAGGATTTCGGCCAGAAATTGAAATTACCACACGGGATGAAAAGCTCTTTTACTTTTTAAAAGAATTACGAAAAACTATTTTGTGATGCTGTTATGGCTAAGTATGCGTTCGCTAATTTATTGTAACCGCAAGTCACGTGTAATATGAACGCATAGCAAGTTCATCACAACAAAGCAAGCGTACAAGCAAGACGTCCAACTAATCGCCTTCGGTATCATTACTCTTTCGAGAAAAATTATTTTGCTCTACCGTGTTTATTGTCGTGATGCCGTCGCGAAAGCGCAAGAAAAATTCGTGTCCATGAACATCGGCAAAGAAGCCAAGACCACCAAGACATAATACTCTTCAGCGATGAGCGTGCACAAAGTCTCGCCTCAGGCGATCGCGGCTCATATTGGTAGTCTTTACACTTGCGCAAAAGTAAATTTAGGAATACGCAGGCCACAAGTCAGGGGCACCCAACGAGCCAAATCAACCTAAATCTGTAGAAAGGCATTTTTCGCTACCTTGTGGTGTTTGAATTCTGTTTAAAGTGATGTTTTCATAAGCTAGAAGAAGTTCATCTCATTCTGTTCGGATTTCTTAGCTGAAATTTTAATTGGCCGAAAATTTTAGGGAGCAAAATCTTTCTTTGAGAAAATGCAAGCTGAAATGAATTTTCCACGAACTTTCTAGGGAACTATTTTCTTTTCGAAAATGCTAGCTGGCGTTTTTGACCGCCAAAAACAGTAGTTACGACCTTTCCGAAAACCTCAGGGGCTATGATTGTCCAATTTCGAATCTTTTAGGCCACGTTTTAGTTACGAAAATTCGAGTGCACTCTTTAATCGACGCCGAAAACGCAAGGCGAATTACCCTCCACCGAACAGATATCTACCGAAACTTGTCGTTGGGTGCCCCTGACAAGTGACTTGAAAACCACCAACTTGCGGTTTCTTGAGCTTTGAGGTGGGCGAAGCCTGTCAGTCAAACTTAATTAACTGCTTGGGAAAATCAGCTTAAATTAGAAGAAAACATCACTGTACTTGTGTCTGAAGCGTTAAGCCCAGAAAAATTTACTTGCAGTATCAAACAATTAATTGACTTCAAATATTCCTAAGTTTACTTTTGCGCAAGTGTAAAGACTACCAATATGAGCCGCGATCGCTTGAAGCGAGACTTTGTGCACGTTCATCGCTGAAGGGTATTCTGTCTTGGTGGTCTTGGCTTCTTTGCCGATGTTAATGGACACGAATTTTTCTTGCGCTTTCGCGAGGGCATCATGACAATAAAAACCCAGTAGTGCAAAAATATTTTTCTCGAAAGAGTAATGATAACGAAGGCGGTTAGATGGACGTCTTCCCTTGCTTGTACGCTTGCTTTGTTGTGATGAACTTGCTACGCGTTCATATTACACGTAACTTGCGGTTACTATTAATTTGCGAACGCATAATTAGCCATAACAGCATCACAAAATAGTTTTTCGTAATTCTTTTAAAAAGTAAAAGAGCTTTTCATCCCGTGTAGTAATTTCAATTTCTGGCCAAAAATACTGGTATGACCACTATTTTGGATGTCGATCACTCTTCCTGCGCTAACGAGTAAAGCAACTTCACGTGACCAGGGCATAGCCATCTAGTTTACCGATTGGCATGGTTTCTGAGTTGAAATCAACAAGTGGGGGCTGACAAACAGCATCTTTGCTTATACGAACATAAATTAAATACGGGCCGAAGCTGTCTCCAGCTTCTTGTCTCTAACAAATTCTCATTGCACTTACCATTCGAATCCTGAGCTTTCTCTTTTGGAGGAGCCAGAGGTTTCCCGTCCCCATTCAAAATGGTTTCTATTTGTTTAAGTCTCATTTCTGTTCGAACGACGAAGCCGATCGTTAAAGAAATCACAAAGCATGTCAACAAACAGACAATAACGAGAATTTTCTGGCTCGATTTTTCTGTTGTTGGAGACTTGATTTCTCGGCTTCCACCTTGGTCCATGTTTTCCATTTCCGACAGGATAGGAGCATCGACTTTCCTCTTAACCGAAAGATTGCGTTTCACCTAAGCTGGGTCAGGCCGTCTGTTTTTATGACCGCCTATCCGCACAAGCAGGCAAAATGTCAATTGTCTGTAACAAAATCCGGGGACAAATATTGGTCGTGATTTTTTTTTTGTCAAAAGGTCAAAGCCATGAAACTCTGTCAACACTCGAAAATTAGAGCTCTCATATTATATTTCATTATAGTTCGTACGCTCTAAGACATCAGACTGCGAGTAGTCTCGAATGGGGGGCGAAAGACACGCGCGCGCGAGAAGTTGCGAAGAGACGCGAACTTCACAGGCGCGCGTGTCTTTCGCCCGCCCCACAATTCATCGCCGAAATTAGAGACTACTCGCAGTCTACCAAAACATCGATTCCGTGGAGCGAACAGAGCGAAGACAAATTTTATTACTTGTTGCAAGCATCTTTCTTTTAAATCTTTCTCAGATTGCGGAGGCGACAGTGTGGTTACTAATAAGGCATCATTGTCTTCAAAATCATGTGGCCTTGTTGACGAATGAATACCGTCGAAGACACGTCGAATCAACCCGTACTCTTGAAACCTTCCGAGACCAAACAAGTCTTGGTTTAAGATCCATTACAATGGCCGGAGGATTCCCGAGGATTATTTCAGAAAACAGCTACGAATGAACCTATGTACCTTCGATATTTTGTTGAACGTCTTGCGTCCTCCTGTAACATTTGAAAATACAATATAGCATGACTGCATTGCTGCAGAAAAAGGACTCGCGCTTGGTTTGTTTAGCTTTTATGACAAATGACTGACAAGTTAAAAACAATTTTGTTTATTTAAACGATTTTGTCCGGCTTTTACCCGGGATAAATTTTGTCTGCGGTGCGTTTTAAAAGGATGTTACTAATACCGGGAATGAGGAACGAGGAACGAGGAACGGGAAACCGGAATGGAAGTCTGGGAACCAGTGTACAGCGAAAATCCGCAAAAATTCAAAATGGCGGACGAACATAGGTGAACAGAAAAAATATGAAGCTAACTTGCCGTTTGCAGTGTAATTAGACGACTTGTATTCCTGGGTGAGAATTTGAAGTCAACGGGGCAATGGTTGCCACATGCACCATATGTTTTGGCGATTCTCTTTTTCCATTCATGAAAATGAAATCGTCATTTTACGCCGGATTTCGGGCTTCGACAAAACACTGATCCCCCGTTGATCCCCTTACTGATCCCCTCTAAAATTCACTGGAAAAAGTAAAACAAAATAAAAGTGATTTGAGGCTGAATCGAGTTCAGGGATAAATTCTGGTTTACCTCAAAGTTCAAAGATGGCGGAAACTTGCGTCGACGGAGGACCTACTTTCTGACTCGTATCACCGTCATTTCAAGAACTACGATAAACGAGCGCAAAATAAATTGAAGCATCATCAGTTCTTTTATCCGTGTCCGCGAAAAGACACAACAATAGCAACGAAGACAGAAAGAAACAAATGGTTACAACGAAGCGACACAGCAAACGGATGTTGTTCTGTTTGGAGCTGATTGGCGTTATTTTTACAGAGTGACTTCCGGTTTGTAGTGTAGCTCGCTTGACGCTTGTGTATATCTTCCAACCGTTTTCATTTCTTTCTGTCTTCGTTGTTGCTGTTGTCGTGCAGGCTTTTCGCGGACACGGATAACACACCTGATGATGTTTCAATTTATTTTGCGCTTTGTTGATCGTAGAAGAGAACTGGGATACTTGAAATGACGGCGAAACGAGCCAGAAAGTAGGTCCTCCGTCGTCCCAAGTTTCCGCCATCTTTGAACTTTGAGGTAAGCTAGCCAGCATTTATCCTTGAACTTGATTCAGCCTTAAATCATTTTTTATTTTGTAGTTTTACTTTTTCCAGTGCATTTATAAAGAGGGGATCAGTAGGGGAATCAGTAAGGGTCAATCAGTAGGGGATCAGTGGGGGATCAGTAAACGGGTGATCAGTGTTTTGTCGAAGTCCCCAGATTTCGTGCACGAAAGTGTTCGAAAAGCCCAACATCATTATGAGCACGATTTCTTCCAGTAAGCTAGTAGTTTACATACTTATAACACTAGATACGCCGTGAGTCATAATCTCTACAAATCACGAGTCCGAACAAACACTGGGAAACAAACTATTCCTATATGGCTTCCATCTTTTGGCATATTATTCCTTCTTATTTGAAAAATCTTAATGTGTACCAATTTTCCAAACAAATTAAGCTATACCTCTTCTCTGAACAACTCGAAAATTCCATGAGATAACTAACATTTTGAACATTTAATATTTAACTCCTTCGAATGTCCACTGCTCATATGAAACGGTCTGTCTCCTTGTGTTTGCACTTTATTTACTCATCTCTTTCATTCCTTTAATCTTATTTTGTCTTGCACTTAAAAGGCAGGAGAATAACTCGAAAACCGCAAGGTTCTTTTATCCTCCTGGCTCAACTTTAAGCATATCTATTTTTTAAGCAACAGTAGTTTTGTCACTTGCAATGTCTGATATGTCTTCAAGTGTTTAGAGTAAAAAAGCATTGTTGTTGTTGTTGTTGTTGAGCAGAAAAGCAGCGAGTTAAGGTAACAGATCGAGATAACACAGCTAACGTAGAAAACTTAATAAACGGTATATTTATTCAAATTACTGCATGCAAAGATACATACAATTACCACCGAGCAACGAGTGAATAAATAAGCTTGTTTGTACAAAATGCATCAGGAAATACAAGTTGCAATATAACCTTGTATCGATAAACTTTTAAACGACAGCAAAACCAAGCAATTACAGAACTTTAAAATCATATTTTATTTTTAGTCCTGATTGTTTTGTTTGGAAGCCCCTCAAAAGAGCTTAAAAAACATGTTAAAATAGGAAAGATATAGGGTTTGCTAACCCTTGTTATATAAAAATAGCATTTCCCTTCTTGGACAATATTTTCCACTTTTTAACAAATCATTTTTAAATGACACAACTTAATGTCATGATTTCAACCACAGGCACCCAGACAATCTGTTATAGTAAATGTATGGGATTTACCATAATTTCCATGCTCAAGCGATTAATTTCCAAATATGTATTGACTAGTGCTAAATAGAAGTCAAATTGTCTTACCTGTGGTGTACTGTCATCCTTTTGCCTCGGAAGTGAAAATTTAAGCAATTTTGATGGGTTTTGTCTTCACCATCCACTGTGCCAGACTGTTTCTTATTGTTGGAAGTAATAATAACTGTTGCTGCTTACGTTTTTTGCTTTCTTTGCTGACACTGTAATTGGCTAACAAAACTCCCAACACTCATGGCTGAACCCAATGATTACTCCAAGATTCTCTTGCATGCAGATGCCATTTTGGTATTGTTGTTGTGAATTCAGATAAGATCATATTTTTGAAATGGGTGATTATACCTTTGAGTTTTGTCTTACTCACTAAATTCAAATAGAAACTACTCTAGTGACTTGGCTAAGAAAAGAATGGTTAAGATGAAAACAGATTTTATCTTTTACACAAATCTGACTGTCATGAACATCTCAACACTTGATGTTTTCCTCAGTACTGGTATAATTATTGAGACCTTAGAAAATTTTTAGGCAGATGTTTTGCTTGGTAATTGGGACAGGATATTGACCTGACACCTTTTGTAGCATTACAAGCCGGGCTTTCATAGCTCCTAAGAAGTAGGCAGTTTGGTATGGTATTGCTGAACACGTGGTCTGCTTCCTGATAAAGGTGCACTTGCTGTGAAGCCTATTACAGGTGTTTCAGTGAATGATGTTGGAAAACAGGTCCTTTGCCATGGCAAACTATTTGGTGACATCTACCTTATAATTATTTTTGGTCACGCCCCCACAGCTTGACCACCCGAAAGTAGCCTCAAAACAGTAAAATGTTCAACTGAATGTTAATTTTCGCGTCATTGTAGGCTACTTCTTCAAAAAGTACATGCGGATTTCGATTCTTTGGTTATCATTCTATGCAGAAATGTGAAAATGTTTCAAATATGCGAAAAGTAACCCGCGTACTTTTGACTATGAAGTAGTTAGACGAGCTAAATTCTCTGGAGGAAATGTATGCCTGCCTTATGCCTGTCACGTACGCGATAGTCGAAAAAAGCGGTTGCACGTTAACGCATATACGCACTGGTCAAAAGTACGCGCGGATTTCGAAAGCCTAGGGACTAGCGATTATTTCAATACCAAAATTATATTAGTCAGAGAAGGATAATCCACGTACTTTGGCCATTTTGCACAAGCATGTCGCCCGTGGCGGCTCGAAATATGACAGTGTGTCTGCTACTTGGCCTTCTGATTCTGTAAACAACTTCTGTGGTAAAAACCTCTCCAGAAAGCGATTACAGACACTACAAGTTATAAAACAAAATGGGAATCACGGATTCGTCATTAAAGATACGCTGTGGCTATATGCCCGGCAGCCGGTCAAGGTCTTAAATAGACTAAATGCCCGGCAGTCAAATAAGTAAATATCCATGTCAATAACCTCTTCCAGTCGAACATCAGGAGACTCTCTTTTGGTGGAGGAAAGCGCAAATTTAATCTTTCTTGCCAATCGATTAAACATTGCGGATATCCTATCATCGAGAGAACCATTACTGGGAGAAAATCGTGGCACTGTGCGTCCAATCCCTTAATTCCTTGTAGTTTCTCCATTCATCGAAGTCCACAGAATACCCAACGTAGTGAATTTTAACTTGGTTGGAAGTTTTATCGCGGTCAACAATCTATAAAGCAAAGACCTATTATTCAAGCTTATGTCGATGTATTACAGATCTGAAGTTACGTCCAGTAAAACATAAGGAAGGGAAATGCAACAACTTACCTCGATCGGATTAAACGTTTTTGCATCGACTTTGGCTAGTTTAGTGTGTAATTTCTGGAGTTTAATATGAGCCCCGTCCTCCACAGTCTTGAAAAATCCTTTCTCTGGCCGGAGATTTCAACTGCTAACATATTAAGTGATATTACTACGCATGTACAAAAGCAATTCGATCGTAACAAAACCCGATCAAAGCAAGACATTCTGTCTGTGTTTCTTCGTCTTTCAAAGTTGCAAAATTCAGTAATTTTGTAACTTACAATTTGTTAATTTTACTTGCATTGTGGGCAAAGAAAAAGTACTGGAAATAAAATCTACGTAGTAAAAGATGGCGCAAATATGTGAGTAACATTGTGCTGATGACTGATTTCTTAAATATGATCAAAGAATAGATGATACAGTGATGATACACTTAAGCTGGGCAACAACACTACTGCGTTTCCCATAAATAAGAAAACTTTCTGGGCTAACAACATAAAAGGGAACGAAAATTGAACAGGTAGAAAATCACGTCGATACAAGAGGTTAATACAACCCTGTATTGTTGAAATCAACCAAAGATTTCTTAAATATGGCCACAATCTTTACGATGGCATTCAACTCTGCCATACTTTGAGTCCCGGGTCTACTTCAATTACGCCACGTACGAGCTTCGGATGGCTCAAACAAAAAGTAGGAAAAAATTACAAAGGTACGAAAGGCAATTTTAAAAATAACCCATGAATAGATGTACCTGTATTAATAATGTCGGCCTTAAATATGCTGAAATGGCGTTAAAAATCGGCAAAATGTTCATGTACCTTTCCGCACAGTTTACAAACTGTACTACCCTAGAGTCCAGGACCTCCACATCCTTTTAACATGCGCAGACATGTGCTCAAAACTGGTTTCCAAACCATGTTCTTTTCCTTCTTCCGCGATTTTTGCACTTTTTTGCGGATTACCGCCGTACACTGGTTCCCAGACTCCCATTCACGGTTTCCCGTTTCCCATTTCCCGTTTCCTGTTCCCCGTTCCCCGTTCCCCGTTCGTCATTTCCCGTTCCCTATTCCTGGTATTAGTAACATCCGTTTGAAGATTTGTCCGCTTCGGCCAAAATTGGATAATAAACGAGACTTACCTGTAATTATAAGCTGAAGTTTGATTGAGATTCTATCACATGACATGACAGCAGAAGGCAAGGAGATCACATGAGATAGCACGGCGCTTGCGCTAATCATTTTTCAAAGACAGTCAATGGGAGTATCAAGGAGAACACACACAGCAGGATAGACACGCCTAAAACTGTACGGCCGGAACGTGCATACGAAGGTCAACATACAAAGGGCGGGAAAACCAATAAGCGGTGGGCATGTGATCTCCTTGCCTTCTGCCGTCATGTGATAGAATCTCAATCAAACTTTAACTTACAGGTAAGTCACGTTTAATTATCCAATTCTATCACATGACCAGAAGGTGAGAGATCCCATGAGACTTTAAGGCCCTCATACGCCCACTAAGACAACGTAAGGTATGCAGAGCCCGCAGCAATAACGACAAGCTGTATTCATGCCTTGCCAGTTTTAATTCAATAACAAGTACAAGGAAAAAAATGATTATGATGCATTGCTGCTGAGTAGCACATGTACAGACGCTACGCTGGAACCCTTCTATTACTGGCTTGTTATAGTATCTGTAAAATGTTTGTGCAGAACTCCAGCCCGCCTTGGCCATAATCTCGTGAATAGGGACTGCCTTCGCACACGCTTCTCTGGTGCTATGAGTGGCCTTAGTCCATCTTCAAGGTGTCTCTAGATACGGGTTTGCACGGTTTTACACAAGTAGTAAACAAGATAGTTTCAGTTCCCCTGAGTTACTGAGTCCTGTGGATACATTCCGTTAAGCATAAAAATGGACATATAGCCGGATCTGGGTCATATATATCTAGTGTCTTCGAGCCGGGTATGAGGCACACCCGGCCCTCTAGTTTTAGTATGTTGCAAGATATCAAAGTAACCTAACTCTTCTTTCATATTCGTAAGCTGAAGATCAAGAAGGTGGATAGATTGACCTCGGTGATTGTGCGACGGGTGCTTCAGCAGGTTACTCCACGGTTGGATGACCCATGGCTGATCCGCTAGAAGGAGGAGAGTAAACCAAGTTTGTGTTGGCCAGAGCGGGGCAATCAGCACTCCCTTGGCTTTGTCTTGTTGAATTTTCTGTAGGCATCTCGGCAGAAGACTGAAAGGAGGGAAGGCATAGCAAGTATGGTTATTCCAGTCTCTTGAGAATGCATCTGTGTAACTACTGCCAGGATCAGCTTTCCACGCACAGTATGCACTGAGCTGGTGATTTAAACGGCTTGCAAACTTGTCAGTACTAAGGTTTGGACGGAGGAGTGACACAATGTTTCCAAATTCTAGTTCGTTCAATTTCTATTCATGCTTGTCAGAGAATTCCCTGGATTTTTCATCTGCCCCAGCGTTCTTAACTCCAGCAATATGGACTGCGAAAAGCCAAATATACCTTGTGGTGTACCATTCCCAAACCGAGAAAGCTAGATTATTGAGCTCAGTAGATTTAAAACTTACCCATGTTCTTGATGTAAGCGACAGCGGTCATGTTGTCGATTTGGAGCTGCACTTGTCTGTTCTGCATGTTCTTGCTAAAAAGCATTTCAGAGCCTGAAAGAACGCCGCACATAGCACGCCGCACGCAGCTCAAGTATACTGATATGGGACTGAGCCTCGGACGGTGTCCACCGCCCCCTGCCTTTCTTTTCCCGTAGACAGACCCCCAGCCCAACATTGAGGCATCGGATTGTCTAATCACGCTAATGTTACCGTGACAAATATTGCGCTTCAATCGCGTGGCATAATCAAGCCACCATTGAAGTGCTGACTCGAAAAATCGCCTTTGTTGGCAATGTGGGCGCTGTACGTGTCACGTTCCAAATGCCTGTAATGTAATGGGCCGTATTCTGCACCCGGGAAGTTGGAAACCAAAATACCGATAGCCTTAGCTACTTGTCGGATGGTAGGGGTGTCTTTCTGAGGGAGCGAGTTGCAAGTCGCTTAAATTTTTCAACTTTGTCCGCTGTGGGCGTGACGTTGATGTGCACACAATCTTATGAGAATTTATACAATTGCTAATCGATTATGTAAGCCTATTGATATTAAACTAGTTCACTACTTTCAAAATCAAAGATTTCTTTAGTGTAAAAGATGCCATCCCTGAAGGGCTCCGCACACGCTTGGTGTATAAATTCTCGTGTGCAAGCTGTAACGCTTGTTATGTCGGCGAAACAAGCCGACACTTCTCCACGCGAGTGCGCGAGCACTTACTATCGGATGGATCTTCGCACGCTCACAAACATCTGCTGAGTTCAGAGTCTTGTCGAGCATCCTGTTCAACGGATTGTTTCCAGATTCTGGACTATGCAGCTACTAAATATCAAGTGAGGCTTAAGAAATCCATGCATATTAAATGGGAGAAACCCAATCTCAATCAGCACTGAAACACATAAATCTGACACTCTATGTCTATTATTTAAACTTATTAGCGCGCAATATTGTAAACGCAATATAACGAACCTTGTAATTTCACGCGCGTTATAAATTCAACGGCGATTTCAAACCTGTACACTGATGAAGACGGATGCACCGTCGAAACATGTCTGGAAAATTAAAGAAATTAAAAAGTTGTATTGTTTCTAGAACTTCAAATATTTTTGGTGGGAGGGGTCAATAGGGATCGGATTGGTAGGCGTCTTTCAGATCCACCGAAGCCATGCAACAGCCTGGTTTCATCATGTTCATAGCAGATTCAAGCGTGTCCATTTGAAAATGGTGACTAACTCTCCATATTCATTAAACTGTTTTAAATTAAGGATAGTACGATGAGTACCATCCTTTTGGGGCGCAAGAAAATAGTAGATACAAAATCGCCCTTTTCCGGAGACGATCGTACAATGACCCCTTTAGTGATAAACTTATCAATTTCAGATTGAACAATAGCTCGTTCTTTGGCATTGAACCTGCTTGGTCTATGAGAACTTTGTTGAGGTATACTGAATGTCGCCTTTAAATTCTATTTTATTTCCAGTAACATACCGAAGGATGACCTGATCGGGAGGAAGGGCTTCCCAGTGCGCTAAAAAAGCGCGTAGTCTACCGGCTTGAAAACTGGTTTGCTTACCAAGCATGTTATGCACAACTTACATCACTACATAGCGACATGATGAGCTTTTCACATACCTCAGATATCATTGGTGTTGGTGCCTCTCACCCCCTTCTTTCTTTTTCTTGAACTTCTAACATGGGCTGCGCCCTAAAAAATGAGCAGTTTTGGAGACTTGATAACAAGGGATGAAATCTGTTTCCCCCGACTAGCAAAGGACCCATGCGTGCGGTGTGGATTGTTTCTGTACGGGTCTCCGTGACAACTTGACTGGGAGGGGCGCATTTTCTTCGTCAACTTGTTGGCGTCGGTGATGTCCTCAGTGAGCTTGGACAAATCACCGAAAGAAATTTGGACTTACCCACGACCGTACCACAGACAGAGCCATAGTTCTCATTCAACTCTTTTTTCATTGCAAGCCGGCTTGCATGGCTTGCTTCGTGATGACATTGTATCGCCAAAGTGATAGCATCAGTGAGTAATGCTATAACTGACGTTGGGAGCAGGTCAATTCTTCATCTGATTTCATTTGCGCAGTTCATGTATGATTTATTTCATATATTATTCACATTCATTTCTTTCACGGGAACACATGAACCCATAATTGACCTGCTCCCAACGTCAGTGGCTTCATAGCTCAGTTGGTTAGAGCATCGCACCGGTATCGCAAGGTCACGGGTTCAAACCCCGTTGAAGTCCTGAATTTTTTTCAGGCTTCTTTTCGCAATTGCATAAATTGCGTTCACAACTGCGAGGATCATTCTTCATCTGATTTCATTTCCGCAGTTCATGTATGATTTATTTCATATATTATTCACATTCGTTTCTTTCACGGGAACATATGAACCCATAATTGACCTGCTCCCAACGTCAGTGGCTTCATAGCTCAGTTGGTTAGAGCATCGCACCGGTATCGCGAGATCACGGGTTCAAACCCCGTTGAAGTCCTGAATTTTTTTCAGGCTTCTTTTCGCAATTGCATAAATTGCGTTCACAACTGCGAGGATCATTCTTCATCTGATTTCATTTCCGCAGTTCATGTATGATTTATTTCATATATTATTCACATTAATAGGAGTATTCGAATGATTATCCTTAATGGTTCGCTTACGAGCGTACGAGCGCTAGCTGCATTTTGTTTGTTATCGTTTTAGCACTACGAGAAAGAAGCCAGCTGCAGCTGACTGTCCGCAGCTGTTTCACGGTTCATTTTTCTGGTATTTCTCGAGGTAAAATTGTTCCAGATACATCTTCTTCCCTTAGCTTCACACTTTTTTTTTTGTTATGGCATTGCTGGGCCATCGCAAGGTTTTTTTTTTTCTGATTATTTTTCTTCCCTATGGCGTCACTGGGCCTTGGCCAAGGTTTTATTTATTTATTTTAATTTCGAAAGCAAATGTATAAGAAATAAAAAAAAAACAAAACAAAACAAAACAAAAGAAATCTAAAATAAAAAAATTAAATATAGATAATGAAAAAAATGGAAAAAAAAAAGGTAAAAAGAATAATCGAAAAAAAATTAAAAATTACAAGCAAAACAAAATATAAATAAAAAGAACAACAACAACAAAAAAAAGAAATCTAAAATAGAAAAAATGGAGGGAAAAAAGAATAATCTAAAAAGTATTGGATAAAAAGAAAAAAAAAAGCATAAATTTATACAAATGCTATGGCGTTGTTAAACATGCTATGGCGTTGATGGGCCACCATACAGCTGTCCGCAGCTGTATTTTTATTTCCTATGGCGTTGCTGGGCCATGGCCAAGTATTTAAATTTTTTTTTTAAATTTCGAAAGAAAATGTATCAGAAATAATAATAATAAAAAAAAACAAGAAGACAAACAAAAGAAATCTAAAATAAAAACAATTCAATACGAATAATAAAAGAAATGGAAAAAAAAAGGGGAAAGAATAATAAAAAAAAAATAAAAAACTACAAACAAAACAAAAATAAATAAATAAAAAACAAAGACAAAAAGAAAAGAAATCTAAAATAAGAAAAATTGAGAAAAAAAAAAAGAAGAATAAAAAAAATTGGAAAAAAAACATCAATTTATACAAAAATGCTACGGCGTTGATTAAAAATGCTATGGCGTTGATGGGCCACCATACAGCTGTTCGCAACTGTTTCACGGTGCATTCTTCTGGCTTTTCTCGAGGTAAAATTGCTCCAGATACATCTTCTTCCCTTAGCTTCACACATTCAGCGATTTGTTTCTTTCGATTACTTCGACTTTATTGCAATCTTGTTCTTCTAAATCCTTGCTGTCACCGCCACATTCCGCTCTACGTTCCGCCATGTTTGATTTGACTCGCCCCACCCCTAACAATCCCATAAGCGCTTGCGCGGCGACTTTCGATCCCAGTGTATCGGAAATCCTTCGATAAAAAAGATCGCAACCACCTTTTATGAGCCCTCGAGAATTAGCACCCCTACAAACCCATGTTTTCACTGAATCTGGTCTCGGTCATTCTCATTTAAGGTCTTCCTAGTGTATCACTCTTTTCCAAAGTGAGCCATCATTGACTTGCATAGAGTCTGATCCAATCTAAATGATCCGAGTTCGAAAAGACCCCGAATCCGCGGTTCGCCGCTCGCTTGCTAGCTCCCCAACAAAACCGCCAGTTACGCAGGCAAACGAGTGTTTTACAAGTTTTCTCTGGTCCTCCATCTGGTATTGTAATGAAGCTCTTTAACTAGAATTGTTGGGACTCTTTAAAGTGTGGATAAATGTGGTTGACACCGGATGGCGGACAGCGGATCAATTCTTTGTTGAAAGGATAATGATAATGGTATTCTTTACACTAGAGAAACAGTAAACTTAGGAATATTTTTTTTTTGCTTCAGGTATTACGAGCCCACTTGTCTGCATGATTTTTTTTCCTCTGCATGAATTTCTTTAGATACCACCGCATGCAGGATTTTTTTTAGACAAGATTCCCTTGCAGTAATTTTTCACCTCCCCCTCTGGTTTTTATCTAATGGTCCGTCCCTGAAGGGGGTCTTATGCTCAAACACCACTTTTTCTCCGAAATCAAACTCTTTCAGAAGAAACCACCACCATGCAATTCGTTGCCATGAGTGATGAAAAAAAATAAAAACCAAAACAAACAAAGGTGTTTGAGTGCTTGGTTGCCATGGCAACAGAACAAGCTTCTGTAAGATCCCTTTAAAAGTGCTTCAAAAATGAGCAAAAACACTTACTCAGTGAGGCAAGAAACAATTTTTTACAGGTTATGCTCGTATTAATCTAGGTCTGAACCTAACCTTGTAGACTGATCCCCCACCCCCAGCTCACATTCAGCGAAAAACCTATGATTTCCATACATTTTCTAGGTATAAGACCACCTTAAGTTGATTTTCCTACGCCGTTAATTAACGTCAAGCTCATCAAGAAACCGCAAAGTTGGCTAAGGAC
Organism: Pachyseris speciosa; assembly: GCA_016490735.1. Taxonomy (NCBI): domain Eukaryota; kingdom Metazoa; phylum Cnidaria; class Anthozoa; order Scleractinia; family Pachyseridae; genus Pachyseris; species Pachyseris speciosa. The sequence continues at coordinate 691,266 of JAEMWC010000136.1, read as the reverse complement.
CTGTTTCCATGGATGGAGGGTGCCCCGGCTAACCGGGTTACCCGGCTAAGAGGGTTGAAACATGGTCCGCCTTTACATGCAACCCAGTAAGTGGGACAGTCAGTGGGTTATCTTTTGAGCTGTTGCTAAGCACAACAATCAAATGGCTGACAACAGAAACGTTTTAACGGTGAATTCAATTTTTTGATCGCTCGTTCCGTTAGCGGCCGCTTTTTAGTGTGTAGGGTCGTTATTTTGCACTCTAGTAATTGATCGTTGTCACCAGAGGAAATTAACCTTAAAAGCTGACCTGAAATATAACGCTAGAGAAATTTTTTTGTTTTCTGTTTATCAATGACTTAACCTTATTTGGCATGTCTTCTAAATATGGTCATGAGGTGCATGTCTTGTCAACCGTGAGTCCATCAAATATGACAAATATGCCATAAAAATGTTGGTGTCTACAGAATATTGCGCTAGAAAAGATTGCCCTAAAAACCGTGAGTCTCACGGCAAAACCGTGAAATTTGAGAGGTCTGTAGCCTAGGAAACTCCAAGAGATTTTCACGACACGAAATGCTTTCTCCTTATGTTTTCAGGCACTGGCAAGTCAGAAGGCCCTTTTCTGCAATCAGGATCACGTCACTACTTCCTTTCATTATGGCTCAATAGAATTACCATGAAACTTCAACTTACAGGTAAGTCTCATTTAATTTTCAATTTTAGTTCTTCCGACGCATCGCGTCTTCTCGCGAGAGGTAATTTGATCGCGTTACCAACCCTAATTAGCTCGTAATCTAGTTCAATAAAACAACGTTTAAACCTCAGTACCCGAAGGAGCTAGCGACGTTAACGTGATATTCTAATCCCTCAAGTGTAGCTCGCAGGAAGAAGAAGTCGGACAAGGTCCAAAATTGTCTTGTTACCAGTAATTGGCCAATCACATGTTTTTTTTTTTGCGAAATTTTCAACGCGCAAGGTACCAGCGTTTTTAATTTATCAGCCGTTTTTTCTAAGATGTGTATCTTCCATCTGAGTTAAAGTTAATGATCGTTTTGTTTTTTTTTTTTTTGTTTGTTTTTTCATGTTTTATTTTCTTTTTCTCTTATTCTGAGATCTTAATGCGTGAAGAGCATACAAGCGAAAGCCTTTACCTTGACTTTTTTTAATAAAGACTGAATTCAGAAGCTTCTATTTTTAAACAAAGAATTCTCCCATATATGTCCAAATTATTTTAGGTCTTTTTCATGGCTATACAAGACCTGTGGCTATACAAAGATGGCTATACAAGAAAAGTGCATTGAATCAAAATCAAACTAAAAATTCAAAACAACACCGAGCTCATCACAGTTGTCAGTCTATTTTTACCTACAGAGTCAGGACTCCATTTTGCCTATAAATTCAAAGAAACGAGAATTGTTTGGTAATTAATTCTGTTTTAAATGTTGGTAAAATCACAACTTGAATCATCTGCTGTAACATTTAGCTAGCTCATTTCACTTTTTTCCTTCTTCTATCCTAACTATCCACTATTTCTGAGTAGAGTATGTTGTTGCATGAGAAATGACTACCATCTGTTACAGCAGATGATTTAAGTTGCGATATTACCAAAATTTACCTACTTGAAAGACGCTACGTACGCTCGGCTGAACTTCTCAACACCCATTGCTTGCTAAAATACATATTTATTTCAGCCATGCGCAACTGCAAGGCTTAGCACAGCAATAATATTTCTTTCTCCTCTCACATTATTCTGAACGGAATTTCTTTGTGTGTGGATGTGGCAGTTTGAAAGCAAATGTTTACTGTTTGCTCATTTCCAAACAGGCATCGTTCGAAAGAGGACATTGTTGTTAAAATCCTCGCTTAAACATAACAAATGAATGCAGATTTGAAGTTAATTAATTTGTTTCTTTAAAGCCCGCCTTATCACATGAATAGAGAGCTTAAGCAACGACGACAGCAACGTCAAAGAAATCGTCATTTCAAAATATAACTTCTCGTTATTTTAACTCTTTTGCGATTTTTCCAACTGGTTTAACTGGTAAAATAAGGGCTATCTATCCTGGAGCTAAATTAGTAAAAACGGCATTGACGTTGGGAAAAAGAAAGAAAAGTTCACCGTCATACGTTCACGTTCTCCACAAAACCAAAGTTTGGTCATTTCACGTTGTTGTTTTGCTTAGGACAGCAAAGAAATGTACCAAAATGTAAAACGCACGTGCAGAGCGATTGTTTTGCTCATTAAGGCTATTGTTTTGTGACGTTCTCGTTGCCGTCGCCGTCCTCGTTACTTAAGCTCTCTATTTGAATGTTTTTAATACTCGTTCAAATGACGTTTTCTCAAGACTTCCGTTTGCTTAAATTTGACAATTTTCAACAGCAACGGCCTTTTGATTCAGAATAGCAATTTTTCGTGAAAATTGCATATTCCAGTTGCGTCCTCCGTTATCAGTAACTATCTGTATTAGCTGTGCGAATGACGGGTAAGCCCATGTCAAACGGAAAATGTTTGGTAACCAAACATCATCAAACATTGTTCGTGGTCAAAACATGTTGATATGTTACCAAACACGATCAAACACGATCAAACAAGGCCAAACAACTTGGTGGCCAAACGGTAAAATGTTTGGTCACCAAACATTGTTTGATGGTGTTTGGTCACCAAACATTACTCGTTTCAGCCGGGGCTTTACCCAGAAAACTGTGTGTATAATTTATTAATTTGCATTGCAATAATTATTAGAAGCTGGTTTTGTTTGTCTGTTTTTCAAATTGCCATCAAAATTTTAATTTAAATAACGAAGTGAATCGAACACGTGTTCCTGTATTAATGTATTTGTTTATGTCATGTTGACAACCAATAGGAGAGTTCATTGTCATAATATTCATGGATGGCACGCAGCCTTCTTTCCCCATCAGCATCACTGCCCATTCAAATCTTTGTTCCCCCCGTGTTAACCAGGTCTGTAGACAGTGAGTCATCAAGTTCTTCTCCATTCAAGCATGACCCGTTATTTCTCACCTGTTCTTTATCTTCTTTTCCTGTGTTCTCTTCGGGGGGCTTTGCTGCAGTGCCACAAAGACGCCCAACAAGGTAAGGGACAGGCTTATCTTTAGTGAGCTTTAAAAAGCTTTATTAGGTCCACAAAGTGTTTCACTTACTTTTTTTTTCCCGAGACCAAAGATGTAAATAGTTAAATCAGTGAAATTTCAAAAGGCCAATTCCAGTTTATAGACTAAAGAGCCGAATTTATCACTGTGTTCATGTGCTTCATTAGCAGGATATATAGCGTATTTAACATTTGTTCTACGAGGGCGTTCTGGATATCAAATGATAAATAACGCGTTGAGTTGGTTGTGGCAAAAACAAAAACAACAACAAGAAAAAAGAAAACACAACTCTACAAACAAAATAGTATCAGAACACAAAAATGTGAAAGAAAAGAACCAGTGAAACTGAAGACAGAAAATAAAAGTGAACAGTTGTCGATCGCTCAGCAGTATTGTGTTGACGATGTGCTGCAACGATTCTTGCAAGGTTTAATGAATTGAATGAAACGGTTCAATGGAAAATCTTTCCGAAATGTGCTTTAATCATTAGTTTTAAAACTGTGATAATTTGTTGGTTGTTTCGAAGGCGTTATTTTAATCATTGCTAGAAGCAGATGAAACAGATGAAACAGCTTTCACGAACAGGTGTACAAGCTGCAAAATTGAGCCACCGAGTGTGTGATCCATTCTGACAGACCCTATGTGAAAATTTCATCGAAATGAAGACACAATTTCAATTTGTTATGATGAACTAGACTAGTTATAGCTTAAGTGCTGAAAACTGGTCAAGAAGGAGACAACTACGTTCATTTTGACCCTGAGCTGAATGAATTTATGAGCCTCAGCCGTCTTATTGAATTCATTTCTCCCATTGTATTAAGTTCACTGAGCCAGTCTTAAGGTCGTGCAGTATTTCAAAGAGCTGAAAGGCAGGAACGTAGCTAGTATAAGGCCAACCGAGGCATTTGCCTGGGTAAAATGTACGTTAAAAGTTACGCTATATTTTTTCCTTAGCTTCTTTCTATGTGTGTCTTACGAAAGATTTAAGCAGTCTCTGTGGTTTCATGGAGGCGTCAGCATTTTTTGATGTTTTTTATACACATTGCCTCGGTGAGCATTTTCGTCTGGCTGCGGCCCAGAAAGCATGTGTTGGTGTAAGCTGAACAACTACCGTTTGTGGAATTTGTGTGTGTACGTCATCGATCACTTTATACTCCTTGCCTACTACAAGATAATCAACAATAATAGATTAGATTTTCAATTGTATTTCCGAGTTGCAGAGCTGGAATTTCTTCTTGTAAATTCCGTTGCAAGACAATTTTAATTTTTTTTATACCCATTAGTTCCCCCAGCTGCTGCTCTCAACAGAAAAAAAAGCTTGCTTCACCACGTTGTTATGCGTTTATTGTAGCAGGTATTTAAGAGATGCTAGCCAATACTGTGAAAATGCTGGAGTCAAATCTGCTATCTGCTGTCTCGTTTTTCAAAATGAGATATAATAATCTTTCTTAACTCTTTGCATCCGTTGCTGATTCAAAATATCAGCTTCATTACACAAAAAGCGCAAATGATTTACACTTTTTTTTAAAGGCATTAGGTGTGGTTACACTGGCCATTTTGTCCACGGAGAGCTAAGTTTTCATGTATGACCGATCTTCCCAAAGTAAAATTGCTTCTGGTTAGTTCCCATGGATACGTCAAAAACAACAAAAGAGTTGTCCACGACAGTTCCAGATGTAAGTCTTTTGGTTTATCGAGATCCCAAAACGGCTCAACCAATCACAGTGATTGCCAAACGCAGGTAAGGCACGTGCTGTTTACCTTCCACTTGGGTAAAATTCATCAGCACGTGACCGCAAACAGGGAGTCGTTCAAAATCCAGGGTAAACCCAACCCAAGCTATGGGCAAAAGCTCTAGTGTAACCAAATTAACTATTATGTTCCAGAGGCTCTAAGTACGTACTGAAAAGAGCGAAAGGTAGCTGTCAGGAAACACTCTTACTCACAATGCTAACAACACATTTAATTTCTTATAGCTTCCCTCAAGGAAAAGAATGTCATTGATGCGATTAAGAAGGAAAACGAGGAGATTAAGAACAAAAAGCTGGAGGTGAAGAATTTTCTGGATAGAATAATCGCAGAAATTGAAAAGGAACGCGCCAGCTGCAAGGCAGAAGGTACAGTTAGGTAATTAACATATAGAGGCATGTTATTATAAAGCTTGTTTATCTTCCAGTTTCCTACTTGTCGTACGTCCGTTTGATTATACACACTGTGCTCCATGAATAACTGATAACTTATTAAAGAGGAGAGACGTGCTGATGACTTCTTGGTAATGTGTTTTCTTGGATTTTAAACAACGACGAAAATTTCTAAAATCTCAAGAGTTCATTCCAGACTGGGCAAGGCAAATTTCTTACTGAAGCTATTACATGAGTGCGAACACATAACAGGAGACCCATTTTCTCCGAGTACGAATGCTGGTCCTCAAACAGCCACGGGCGAGGCCGGCTATATAGCATCAGACGCAAGCTAACAGAAAAGATTCAGCATTCGTGATTAAAGAAAGACGCTCACTCGGCCGCAGAAGACAATGTGCTAGAAACATTTTCTCTGACTTGGAAAACGTGTAATTCATAACTGAATATTTCAGTAAAAATCCGAACGTTTTTGGGCACCGGTCTGTCACGATTAGGTTTTTCAGGTTTCACTGTAGAAATAGCTCTCTTATTAGTGCCAGCTGAAAGTGTCTGTATTCTTCGGTGGCCGCAAAATAAATCAAAAAGGAAAATTAAATAGCCGCACATCATGCTACTGCAGTTGAAAATGTCTGAGCCTTCCATCCCTTGGAACCGCACTTAATTGTCAAGGGAAAGACCAATTCAAATTGTGCTGATCGGTTAAAGATTACGTTTTTTTTATCCCTTAATTCAGAGGAGTAACGATGTGTTGAAAGGCTTCTAAGAATGAATTAAGCAAATATCGACTGGAAACTTTTAACAATAACAACAACAACGTGAATATATAAAAGTCATATATTTATGTCGCGCCAAAACGGTCAAAAATACTTCCTTGATATATATAAGACTTCTTCTTAATATATAATATTTGTTTCATATAGATATAACTCGATGTAGAATTATCCAACTTGTTTCCAAATAAACACAACATCTTGTAAATATATAAAACTTCCTTTGAATATTTATGCCACTTGAGGCACACATACAAAACTTGTTTGCAAATATTTGACTTTATTCACACAAGTAGGACTTGTCAGCTCGGCGCGACGCGTATATAAAACTTCTTATCGATTAGATTATTGCAAATCGATACCACAGGTAGTATCCAGGCCTCTGGAAAACAATGTCTGCCGCCAAGTCAACATGCCAGACGAAGGCGTTGTGACGAAGACCAACTGAAGCGTTTTGCAAGACTGATAGTTGATACTATTAACAACATTGTAGGAAAAAGGTAAACAATGTTTACTTCCACGCTGGCGAACAAATGTAAAAATATTGCTCTGAGATATCGAAGAGCCTTGCAAATCCACCGAACGCTGTGGCGAGAAACATGATCGAATGAAAAGATCGCCATCATTCTGGTTGCCTTGCACGTGGCATAAATCTGCGACCGATAAAGCTCTACAGCTTTCAGTGAACATTCCGTTCGACAATTTAAGACCTGATAGCTGAGTTAATCTTTGTCTCACGATTGAGTCACAAAGATGTGGATCGCGACGTTTCGACCGCTATACTGCTGGTCTTGAGTGTAAGAAGCACCGTGGCTGGTGGTAATTGGTGCGTTTCGATCCTCGCTTAGGCTGTTGTTTATTGGAGGATTTCGATCCTTGTCGTTCAGACTAGAAATTGTTCCGATGAGAGGTGTTTCTTTTCATGAGAGATAGCTGATGGTTTTGTTATGAGGTGTTTAGATGGATCGTACAGGCACTTGACAATACCGCGTTTTAGAGATTGCGGGTGGTGTGAATCATACGCTAGGTACTGGTCAGTGTGTGTAGGCTTTCTGTAAACACTGGTAGAGAGGTATCCATTCGAATCCTTGATGATCAAAGTATCAAGGAAGGGAATTGAGTTGTCATTCTCAGTTTCCATTGTGAAACGGATCGTCGGCTGCTGACTATTGAGGTGTTGTAAGAACGAGTCAATTTTGTTACGATTTAAGATGGTAAAGGTGTCATCCACATAGCGTTTCCAGATCTTAGGTGTACAGGGCGTCGATGTCAAAGCTTGCTCCTCAAACCCCTCCATGTAGAGATCAGCTATCACTACGGATACCGGGCTACCTTTGGCTGCTCCTTCTTGCTGTTCGTAAATCAGTCCATCATACTGGAAGTATGTGGATCTTAGAACGAAACTCAAGAGGTCTGCAATCTGCGTAGGTGCTAGAGTCGTGCGGTTGGCAAGGCACGGGTCAGCTTCTAGTTTTGGCAGTGCAGTCTGTACTGTGGTTTTCGATTGGAACCGTTCGTGAACAGAGACTCTACGTCGAAAGACACCATGATTTCGTTTTCTAGTACCCTTTAACCGTTCACAATGGACACAAAATGAGCTGAGTTGTCAACTGTGTACTCTGAGTTCCCTGCTAGGGGAGATCATACATCGGCTAGGTAGGAAGACAGATCATAAGCAAAGGTGTTCACCGCACAAGAGAGTATAGGTCTCAGTGGTGTGTTGGCCTTGTGTATCTTGGGAAGGCCATAAATTCTAGGTGGTTGCTTATGCTTGGGTCTGATCTTGCTATACACAGAATCTGTCAGGTGTCCACCTCGCTTCAGGCTCAGGATTGTTTCAGTCGACTTTCTGCTTAAGCGGTCCGTTGGGTCCTTCTTAAGAAGATGCTATGGACCAGTCGACACCATCGCTTGATGAAGACCAGCAGTATAGCGGTCGAAACGTCGCGATCTACATTTTTGTGACTCAATCGTGAGACAAAAGATTAACTCAGCTATCATTTGAAACCACGATGACGAGCACCTTTCATGATTTAAGACCTCTTTCGAAGTACTTCGCAAGAGTTGTAGTTAACGTTCAATGAAAATAAATGCGTCTTGATTTTGTCAAAGTCTTTCATTAGAAGTTGAAAAAGTTTCGTTTCATTATACTTCAATCGGTGGATGAGGGCTCTTCGATATCTCAGAGCAATATTTTTAGATTTTGTTGGTAGCGTGGAAGTGAACATTGTTTACCTTCTTCCTACGATGTTAATAACATTAACTATCAGTCTTGCAAAACGCTTCAGTTGGTCTTCGTTGAGTGTGGTATCGATTTGCAATAATCTAATCGATAAGAAGTTTTATATATGCGGCGCGCCGAGCTGATACGTCCTATTTGTGTGAATAAAGTCAAATATTTGCAAACAAGTTTTGTATGTGTGCCTCAAGTTGCATAATATTCAAAGGAAGTTTTATATATTTACATGTACAAGATGTTGTGTTTATTTGGAAACAAGTTGGATAATTCTACATCGAGTTATATCTATATGAAACAAGTATTTTATATTAAGAAGTCATATATATCAAGGAAGTATTTTTGTCCGTTTTGGCGCGTCATATATATTTGAACTGCGGATTAAAGAATGAATGCGTGAATGCCCATCGCAGTTATGAACACTACTTAAGCAGTACTGAGAAGAACGCCTGCCTCCTATTGCTTCAGTCAGTGTTCATAACTGCGATGATCATTCACGTGTTCATTCTTTAATCCGCAGCTCAAA
>JAEMWC010000136.1:672500-677500 GCA_016490735.1 Pachyseris speciosa | reverse complement strand
ATCTGGACAAAAAAAAGTGGAGGAAAGGACCTCGGAGAAAGAGAAAACCGAAGAAAGGAAACATTTGTCCATCACAGGACTAAACAAAAAGGGCGCGAAAACCTTTCGGTGTGCTGCAACGTTTCCGAGAAAAGTTGACTGAACTGTCCGATATTAACGTTAAAGCTTCAGTTTAGGGAAAAAAGTGCAGAGTTCATTTGCTCTGAATGGTTGTAAATGGTCAGTGGTTTGGTAAAAAAGTATTCAATCATTGCTCAAAGAGGGTGGAACGGCTATCACTTAGATGTAAGAGCCGAAAGAAGCGAATTTGTAATCCATCAAAACAACAGCACCATGGGCGAATTTCATCAAAATGAAGACAAAATTTCAATTTATTTTGATGGACTGGAACATTGTCTCACCAGATCTGGTCGGAAGCATGATATATGAGGGATAAGCAAGACGAATGTCCAGGTTATGCTTCAAGAAATGGCTTATAGAAATTTGTCTCGATGCGTGGAACAAAAACCGGAACCGTGTTCGAACAGAATGACAAAAACAACAAGAACGGCGATTCTTCTCATTTTTTACAAAACATCATATCTGTGACCTAGAGATTGAAGCTGGTGATTGAAACGTTGCATCGAATGTAGGTCAGAACATTTTTAATGTGTGTTAATTTTTTAAAAAGTGTCAGTGATCGCTGGAAAGATTTTCAATAGTGGATTATTGCTGCAAATTTTAGCTGAAGTTCTTGTTTGTTCAGTTTGTTTTGAATAGACTGGTCCGTGAGCATAGTTACGATTAGTGACATCGACACTTGTTGTTGAATACATATTTTCAATGTCGTTTAGTTAAGTTCAAAAACTCTTTCGGTATCTCCGTAAATAAAAGTGCGTTTGCTATTAGCTTAACATCAACAGCCCGCGGAAAATTTTCTTAGCGCTGCAAGAATTTTTTAACACGATCCCAGCACTGTTTCTTGTCGTTCTAAAACACTCAGCAACGAAAAGTTGAATTCCATTTGTATTTCGGTTCCAGTTTCGAAATTTCTACTCGTTAATTCCGTTGCGAGACGACTGATCGATGTTTTACTGGCTGCTGTTTTCAGGGAAAATTTTATTGAGCTTTCTCTGTTTGCTGAAGCTTTCATTGACCGTATAAGGCAGTGCAGGTATATGAGCTGATACCCTTTGTCCGGCTAGCCAATGAAAATGCTGGAAATCTAACATCCGTAGTTCAGTTTTAACGCCGCAAGTTCGGTTTGCTTGCGATTTTTGCTAAGTTTACAGCCATTTTTCATCTTTAGTGGCTGCCTGATAAGCATCATGAAGCGTGACGGTAGCTAAGAGTCCACTTTCTCAAAGAATCTAGCAAGGTGATGTTCTTTGTTGTTGAATTTGGATTGTTACTCGACGAATTGGGAATTTGGCCGGTCGGACACTTAGTACCTTTGGGACTCCACTATTGATGAATTGCTCCACCTACCGCCATATATTTTGGAATTTGTGAGCACTGAAGATGACCACAAGCAGGAATTTTTGGCGGTAGGTCTGAGTGGCTATGTGAAAGAATTGGGGGAAGGAACGGGCGCTGTCCAAAATTCTCGTTATTTCCCAGCATGTAATGCGGTCAAGATGTTGACAATGGCGGAAAGGCCCGAATGCGCTGGAACAAAAGGCTGTATCCACACTCGGGAGAAGAATATGAACAATATGACTGAATTTTGTTATGATGGTTGAAGTTTGGTTTTTCGACGATGATTTCTTTAAAAAACATAAAGGCAAAAAGGGGCATTTTCGTCGTTTCTCTTTGACGTTAGAAACGGTCAGTTTCGTTCTTGTCCAAACTCAAAAGGCCATATTTGGTAAAAATCGCCACGTTTCTTGCGTTTATTGGATATCTAAATTTAAAGGAAATTCCATTTCATGCTCATAACTGACAGTTACGGTAATGTTCGTGCAATTGAGAAAGTTGCAATATTTTGAACCATGGGAGTCTTGTGCGGCCGGTTTTGGTCGGCACGAGCGCCAGTGGGTTAAAATTTGAAATATGTGTAAAAATTAGCACTATAAAATTATAATATGTGACTGATCATCGCAGTTATGAACACTACTTAAGCAGTAGTGAAAAGAAAGCCTGAAAAATATTCAGGCTTCTACGGGATTGGAACCCACGACCTCTGCGATACCAGTGTAGCGCTCGATCGACTGAGCTAACAAGCCTCCTGGGAGCTGGTCGTTTTGTTGGTTCGTAATACATCCGTTAGTGGTGAATATATGAGAATGAATAGATGAAAATCATATATTTGAACTGCGAATTAATGATTGAATATGTGACTGATCATCGCAGTTATGAACACTACTTAAGCAGTAGTGAAAAGAAAAAAAATTTCAGGCTTTCTTTTCACTCAGTCAGTCTCAGTCGTTAGAGCGCTACACCGGTATCAAAGAGGTCATGGGTTCCATTCCCGTACAAGCCTGAATGTTTTTCAGGCTTTCTTTTCACTACCACTACTGCTACTACTACTACTACTACTACTACTACTACTACTACTACTACTACTACTACTACTACTACTACTACTACTACTACTACTACTGCGATGATCATTCACATATTCATTATGATATTATATCGTTTCACTTCATATCCTTGGTACTTCTGCTTTAACTCCCAGCGGAGTGCTCCGTATTTCGTGGTTTTCTCCTCCTTCTTTTTCTCCCGATTTGTGACCCATGGGCAACTCATCTCATGCGTGATGACTCGCTTTGACACGTGGTTGATAATCCGCGCATCCACTCTGTTGGCTCTAACTTCTTGGTGCTCCACAAATAGAGGGACATCCCAGAATGCTTGCGCATTGTTCGACTCGTACGCTGGCTTCGGTTTCAGTGGCGAGTACCAAGGTGGCACCAGAGCCTACAAGACCTACGTTTTGCAAAATTAAGTATCCCAGGGCTGCGTTATGTCGGGTAATGTACTTGTTCTGTGCAAGGGCGGCACAACCAGCCAGGACATGGGCGACACTTTCAGGAGTCTTATTACATAACCTGCACGTCACGTCGCCCGTTAAGTCCGTGTGCAATTTCTGATAGGCATACAGCCTCGTAGGTAATAACTGTTCGCAGAGCTCAAACGTCCCCGACACTGTGTGTGTTGAGCATTGTTTCCAACCACTTAGCCACCAGAAACATCCTTCGAAATTAAGACTCTCGTCTTCACTTCTCGCAGAGGTTAGTTTCCCCTGCCAGTTCTGTTCATATACCGCTTTCCATGTCTTCTGTTCCAGACCCTTTCTCAGCTCTGTCTTCAGTTTCTCTGCTGTTATCACTTTTCCACTCTCATGCTTTATACAGCTTGGATTTGGGTACTCCAGCTGCAACTGGAGACCCATCTCTTCTTCTTACCTTACTACCTCTTTAACTAACGAGCTATGACCTAACTGTTCCGCTCTCTCTTCAAACTCGCGAACCATCGCCATCGCTGGGTCACCATTTCTATATAAATTCACTGCCGCCTTTATCTTCGTTACTTTGTCTCCTCCTCGATCGAGCGCAGGCCTCTACCTCCCTTCTCTCTTGGTATGTATAGAACTATTATTATTATTATATTTATTATTATGATATTAATATATTATCATTATTATTTTTAAACAGGGATGGAACGAGATTGTTCTACTAAGTCGCACTACTTTGTAAAATATCAAGAGTTACCAACCGGAGGGTCTTTTGCTGTCGAACAGTTCAACATTGATGGAAGTCTGTTTCTCGCTTTCGCCAACTACAATTATTATTGTGGTGCTAAGGGATGCAACACAGCTTCGTTCATCTACAAACTGAACGACTCAACTGGAAAGTTCGCTCTTTACCAGACCATAGACACCACTGGAGCATCCGATGTGAAGTATGTTAAGATCGCTGATCAACACTACCTTGGCGTAGCCATTGGATACGGGCGATTGAAACGATTCAATTCTTCCATTTTTCAGTGGGATGGGAAACAGTTTGTCGTTTTTCAAAACATTTCAACATTTGGAGCAATCCGCCTCAATTTCTTTAAAATATCTCCGGAATTGTTTCTCGTCATTACAAGTAGTGGAGATAACATAACGAAAGGTTTAAATTCAGTTACCTACAAATGGAAGGACAACCAGTTTGAACATTTCCAGGAGATAGAAACAAATGCGGCTAGGGCAAGCACGTCGTTTGTAATAAACAATGAAACTTTTCTCGCTTTTGCAAACCCGAAGTCTGAGCCGTCTCCTGTGTACAAGTGGTCAAATAACAGCTTTGTTAAAGTGCAAACTTTACCTACTTCAGGAGCCACCTATGTTAAGTCATTCGATATTAATGGTGACATCTTCCTCGTCTTTACTATGTTCAGCCAGAAGGCTTTCCTAAGCCTTACTCCAAGCAACTCGTTGATTTACAAGTGGGATGGCAAAACGTTTATTCTTTTCCAGACTATTCCTACTTACGCATCCGCTTCCTGCCATCCATTTGTTATGTGTGGTCACACATACCTGGGTTTCGCCGACCTCATTACTTCAGTAGTGTATCTTTTCTCTGAATCAAACTTCGTCCAGTACCAACAGTTTCCTTCGGCGTCACATATAGGAGGGAATTATATGACGTCATTTGAGCACAAACGTCACATTTACCTGGCAACTTCAATGAACCTTGTCCGCCCTGGCGACCATAACGTTAACAGCACATTGTACAAATGGTCTAAAATGGACTAGCTAGAACTAAAACTCCAACATTAATAATCCGTGAGAAATGGACCTCAAATCACAAATACAACCATCAGTAATAAAAACAAACATAACTAACTGATTACTAGATATTTTCGAGGATCGAAGACTTCCAAGTAGCTATCGATACCTATGTTATCAAAGTACTTCCATTACGTTAAGTCAACTCATGTAATTTTGATATTTGTATTTTACCTTTCTCGGCGAAGCCATTTTAGGTGATTCTGTGGAAGTTCAATGAGAAGCGAAAGAAGTTCGAGGTAAA
>JAEMWC010000136.1:582500-667500 GCA_016490735.1 Pachyseris speciosa | reverse complement strand
AATCTACAAAGCGGATCGAAATCCATCAATCACTGCCCGCGAACGTTACCTTTTGACACCTCTGAACTCATCTTTTTAATTGAGACGTACAGTATGATGCATGATTGGCGGCAGTGAAAAGTAAACCGTTCTGCATGAATTTTAATGTCCAGGCCTAGTGTTATTGAAAAGCGCAATATTTTAAACTATTTTTCCAAGAAAATTTCAGAAAAGCTATACCCAATTTATGTTAGACATGTAAGCCAGGTGCGTAGCGAGGTTTTTGATTAATTGTAGGCCTGTTTTTAACGTGAGAGTCGTTATCACGCCGAAGGCATGTATAGAGCGCCGAAGTTGCGAGCTTCTAGGGGGTCCAGGGGTATGCTTCCCTGAAACCTCCAAAACGCCATTTCATGAATTCCTCAGACTCGAAAAGTGTTTTTCAAGTCAAGATATATACCCTGAACTTTACCATAATTTTGAACCAGAGAACCAAAATGGCCGTTTTATTTGCCATAAATAAATTAATGTGATCTGAATTCACACAAATTAATTTGAGAACGAAAAAAAAATTAAATAAATAAAAAAAAGAAAAACATGCTTATTCAAAAGAAGGTTTCCCCACCAACACGAAGCCAAATAAAATGGTTAGCTGAAGATGCTCTACTGGATTCGTTCCCTGTTAATTGGGAGCAAACCTATTCCTTGCCCTTTTTATGTACAAAAGAAACAAAACTTAGGGTTTTTCAATTCAAGTTTCTCCAACGGAGAATCGCAACTAACGACTTTCTTTACAGAATTGGGATCGTCCCGACTAACCTCTGCACGTTTTGCGGAGAAGCCCCAGAAACTCTCATGCATCTTTTTTGGAACTGCGAATACAGCCAACTCTTTTGGAAAGAGGTCCTGGCATGGATAAAAGACAAGTTTTTTCAGTCTGAGGGTCACTCTCTTTCCTGCTCCATCTGCCTCGGTTTTGTGAGTGAATCTCCTGACCCACTGGTTCAACATCTTCTTCTTATTGCTCGACACTATATATATACTTGTAAACTTAAAAATACGACTCCAGCGCTGACGGTTTTTATAGAACTAGTTATAAACAGCGCCCGAATAGAGAAAAGGTTTGCTTTTGAGACAAATGCCCTTGTTATATTTGAAACGAAATGGTCTCGGTTGGGTTCCTTCCTCTTTTCCAGACTGTAGTTTGCAATCTCTTTTGGAGGTTTAGATGTGGAAAAAAGCAGTATCTGGGAGGGGGAGTGTAACATGGGTAAGTAATGCAGTAAAGTGTCAAATGAGTTATAGTACGTAATATAAGTAATTGTTTTTAAATGTAAGTAGTATGCACTTGTGTCAAAGTAAGCTGCCTTCCTGTACTTTACTGTGAACATGTGAACATTGTAGTATAATTTATGTAAAAGTATCTAGTCTTTCCGTAGTAATGTAAGTTATAAGTGAAACGAAATAAATAAAGAGTATATAAAAAAAAATGCTGTTCTGCCAACCAAATTAGTTTAATATAATGACGATCACTATAATCCGTGCACATATGATACAAAGGGGGGGGGGGGGTGGTTAGAGAAAGTGGTAGTAATTGATTTATGAAATCGCGCGACATTGAGCATCCGCGATCAATATGCACGATATTTTGTCAACTGATAGAATGAGGAGCACCTATTAATGACGAAAACCAGGAAATGGTCTTTTGACTTTTTAGTTACAACACATTCGCAAAATTATGAATTCTGCTAGGTCGCGCTTTTTTTGGTTTTAATCTGCAGTATATTCAACAAAAACACGCAAATTTTAAGATATGAAAGAGAGTCGTAATAACGGCGGAAGAGTAGCTCACGTAAATGTTGATTCTAAGGAGAATTTAGCTCTTGTATGATGATGATGATGATGATGATGATGATGATGAATCATAGTCATCATCATTACCATCGTCGTTATCATCGTCTTCGTCATCCTCACCCTTCTGAAACCCTTCAATAAATTAACCATATGAGTACCTGTCCATCACGGCTGCATTAATAGAAAGCTTTCTCTTGTTATCAGAATCCTTGTTCAAGTAATCCGTGCTTTCAAAACGGGACATGCGCCAATGGATACAGCTACAAAGGATTTGTCTGTTTGTGCCCTGCTTGATACACAGGAGAACAGTGTGAAAAAGGTAACCATAAAAGCCATTCAGTGCAATATCTCATTTTAGTATAAATCTACTAGCGTTCTATCACGAATGCCGTTCTCTGATTGGCTACGCTACTCGCTATCTATTCTGTGATAGATAGTTAGTAGCGGTTGTCAACAAAATGGCGGCCGCTTCTTCGCGTTTTTGAAGTGTTTGCGAGGAGGATTTAGATAATTTACTTGTTTAGTTTAGAACGACTAGAAGATTTATACTAAAATAATTAGATTTTTCGCTCTCGATTTCTATGCGTGATGGCTGATTCTGGCTGCGCCCTCATCAGCTATCACGCGATAGAAATCTCGAGGTCATAATCTAATTGTTAAATAATATCGGTATCAGAACTGAAACAAAATCACAAAAAAGACACGTATTCGTTAATTGAACTCGAAGCTTCCATCATCAGCGCTACGGATTGTGTTAATCGTTGTTGTGGCCAAGAGGCAATCGATCCAATATCTCTTAACTCAATAAAACTTTCCATGTGCTTGATCATCATCGTCATTATCATCGTCATCGCCATTGTCATCGTTATCGTTATCGTTATCATCATTACTTTTGCTGTTGTTTTGTTGCTATTATTATTAATAAAGCCTCAGTTTTGTTTCGTACTTGCGACGCCGGTACGGTTAGCCAAATTGCAGTCTATACACACTCTGATAGTATTAGATTTCGAATCAAGGATTAAATGAACGGAGCAGTTAGCGGAAGCTTAATACAGCGTCGCTGGCCTCCTATCGTTCTTCGTAAGTAGGTTTGCAATTACGCCTCGATCTCTTTATATCTTAGACATCGATGAATGCGAGGAGGGTAGCCATGACTGCCACAAAGATGCAACTTGTATAAATTCCGCTGGACACTTCAATTGCAGTTGCAATATAGGACACATTGGAGATGGACGCCACTGTGCAGGTAAAATTGCAAATCATTCAGCTCACTTTCAAACAGCGGTATGTATTCGCTATGCTAAAAAAATTGCACTCCAGTATAATTGATTATTGCAAGGCTTGTTCCGTGAGTAGCCAAAGGTGCAACTTGATATAGGGGTGTGAAGAAAATTCTGCGCTGTAACTCTCTACCTGCACTAGAGATAAGATTGAGCTATCTTTTGCGCTTGGAAGACTCTGTCGCTTACTTTGACGTCAAACATGTGGTTGAGTCCCAAACAGACACCGTTTCCTTCCTGCTGTTGTCTATGTAGGTAGTCTTTACTTAAAAAGTTATAAAACGTTTGACTATTGACCTAAGATAAACAAAACGGTCACTGAAGGAATCAAGGTAGTGCGAAGCAAATTTTAATGTTTTGCTCCACTGAAAATTCCTTCGAAACGATGAATTGATAGGTAATTAGAGAGATCCCGATATTGTGCGATTTATGACCTGGACCGAGTACATTTTACAAAATAACTCTGCCGTGATTGGTCGAAACGAGTACAAGTTACTTGAAAATGTGAGTACAAGTAAACACAACAAAATAGTACGTCACAGCAGCAGCGGCAACAAAAAAGGCCAATCATTGCCAACAATTCCGGTCACGCGCCAGCAGTAGGCACGCGATTTCACAACAAAATGTCTGTAAACAGGGCACCGAAAAAATGATTGATGATGAGAAATGTATTGAATGCGCGGGATATTAATATCACAAGTAAAAGCAAGTTGTTAAAATATAGACAAGAATAAAACAAGTGTGGCAAACGTTTTCGATTTACAGTCTCTCGAAAACGAAAACGCGTGAATCCGAGGCATCAACATATCATAAATCTTTTGCAGAACAAGGTAATCCATTTGCCGGACCGAACGTGTGTAGTGGACTCTCTCCAGGTTCAAAATTAAGATTATGAAGCTCAGAGCTATTTCTTTCCATTTCGTTTTTCTGCCGCAAAACGGGTAGAAAATTGGTAAACCAAAGTTCACGTTAAGACTGTAAAATCCACTTTTTTCGAATGACATGTCTTGGCTGCGTTTTGTCCAAATTTCTTGTAAAAACCATCGTTTAAAAGCTAATTATGCTAAGTACTCTATTAGTCGCAACTTATTTTCCTTAGTGGTTTATCTATGAGCCAAACTTTAGCATCTAAAAACAACATATTCTGTCCCTCCTTCTGTCCCTCCTTCACTTTTCTTTTCATGGTGTTACTATCCACCAGTAAAATCATGACATTATCAAGAGTAATGGAGTGGCATGAATCAACATAGTTTTCTTGGATAGTTGGCGATGTTCTTCAACTTGGTACCAAGAGCTCTACGTGTTTTCTCCGATATAATCGTGCTCGCAATTGTGCAACTTTATGTGACAGATCACACCACACCACTGCAATGCTTGGGTTTTATCTTTCACGTCTGATACTAGTTGGCTGAGATTGTTACAAGGCCTGTGGTAAAGGTTTTTTCCATGCTTTTTGAATGCCGTCTGCGGAACGTCTGAGGTACCGCTTATATATGGCTTAACCACGCTGATCTTGCCTCGATTGTTGTGATTAAGGTCTTTCGTTCTGTTATTCTTCTTATTAAGAGGATGGAATATCCATTCGGGATAACCGTTTGCTCTTAGAGCTCTTTTCTATTTTGTTTAACGCGCTTCTTCCTTCTGGTCCTCAGGATCACACACTACATGGTTGACACGATGGAGCAATGAGGGTACTGCAGAACGCTTATGTGCCAGGTGATGGTTGGAATTAAATTTTAGGATTTTGTCTGTGTAGGTTGGTTTCTATAGATGGTGACCTTTGTGGAGCCATCGTCTCGGATATGGACGCAGGCATCCAAGAAGGGTAATTTGCTATCCTTCTCTGTTCCGGACGTAAACTTGATGTTGTGGTCTTGGGAGGTCAGGTGTTGAGAAAACTCTTCCTCGTCATGCTCGTGCATTTTTTGTGAATGTCTCTTCAACATATCTGTACCACAGGACAGACCTCAGCGTCTCTTCTTTAAATTCCTTCATGTAGATATTGGCTACTATTGGAGATACGGTGGAGCCTATGGCTGCGCCATGATTCTGTTTGTAGACTTGGCCGTCTTGCAGAAAAGAAATGTTGATGAATGTAGCATTTCACAAATCTGTGGAGGTTAAAACTCAGTTCGATCAGAGAGCGACGTATTCCAACTTGCGTCGAATGACCACTGGGATACTCGTACATAAAGACATCGTATGAAACCAGTTTCTGAGCTGGGGGGACTTCCAGTTCCTTGTTGTTTTCGACAAAGTCAATACTGTTGATGATGTGGTGTTCAGTGTTACCAGTCAAAGGACCGATGACAACGGCTAGCATTTTGGTTGTGTTGTAAAGAACCCCTCCTATGCTGGAAACAATCGGTCGGCAAAGGTGCATTCTCCTTATGGATCTTTGGAAAACCGTACATCCTGGGGATGGTTCCAGAAGTAGGATATGTTTGATTGCATAGTCGGTCATATATTGTGTTCCCACTCTTCCAGGATTTCAGAATGTTGATTAGCTTGTTCTTAGCGCTTCGGGTTGGGTCTGAAGTCATTGATTCATAATTAATTTCATCTTCGACTAGCTGAGGCACCTTCACCTTATATCCCTGCCTGTCGAGAATTACATTCGATCTTCCTTTATCAGCAGGTAGAATTACAATCTTGTGGTCTTTTGGAGAGCCTTCATGTCTTCCCTCGAAACGCATCTTTTAAGTTTGCTTTTAATATGTGCTTATTTTTAGATCGTGGAAAGTTGTACATATGTACATAGTGTTTCACATAGTGTTCTATTTACGGTTGGTCAGGTTTTTATCTACTGTTGTAATACACTTTTGTGTGTAGACAAAATTGCGTATAGACAAAGAGGCTATAGAATTTTGTTTATGATTATGATTGTGAGTCTACATGTAGACAAGTGAGGTCAAGAAAGCAGAAATTTATGGGGCGTGGGTGGAATGCAGTATTATGGGAAGTCATTCAATATGATCTAGAAAGTCAACGATTTCTCATGTTTATTTTAGTGCTTTTACCATACAAAGCATACAGGTCCAAACTTATGTCCAATGCTGCTTGACAAAAGTAATAAGAGCTGACGTGGAACAGCAGAACAACTGTGGGGAACATAGGATACTTCACAAATTAATGTAATCAAGTAAGCTGAAGCCACTCTAAAGGGCACTAAGGCCACAAGGTCCTACCGCTACCTTGTGGCCTTAGTGCCCTTCAGAGTGGCTTCAGCTTACTTGATCACATTAATTTGTGAAGCATCCTTGTCCCTCCAGCCACATCCCACAAGCTTTACGTTTTCATTGCTTGTTTTATTGATATGTGGGTACTTGAGCCTGAGCATTAGCTATGCCATGCTGATGAGGCCTAACAAGGCCGAAACAGCTGTCTATGGCTGCTAATGCTTGGGCTCAATCTTTGCTTTGGTAGATTTAAGGCGTAATGCCCGCTACCTTGTGGCCTTAGTGCCCTTTAGAGTGACTTCAGCTTACTTGATCACATTAATTTGTGAAGTATCCTTGTCACTCCAGCCACATCCCACAAGCTTTACGTTTTCACTGCTTGTGGGGAACATACTTCGAGCAGGCAATGTTCCAACTATACGCAAACGAACCTCTTCATCAAACTACATCAAACTAGTGTTAAGGTGAACACCGCTTTCGAACACCTATGTCAATGATATTTATTATGTGAAATTTGCTTTCATTTAGATTTAGATGAATGTTCTGTTCAAGGTGACAACAGCTGCTCCGCGCCAAAGGCAGAGTGTCTAAATACGCCTGGATCGTTCGATTGCCTCTGCAGAGCTGGATACTCTGGGGATGGTGTTGTTTGCAACGGTAGGGAATAAACTCAGTTCTACGTGAATTCGAAAGTAGCCATTTTTTTTACATTTGAACCTCTGCCCAATGCCACCTCCAGAAATAGGGCACCTCCATTAGCACACATCAACAAACCACGGTCCCGGCTATTTCTCCACTGAAACTCCATACCTTCCAGTACGTACAATTTTGAGCTTGCTTTCTTCAACATAAAGTCAAGAAACTTTGAAAACTGACAACATTTTTTTTATACTCAAAATGCACAACGTATCGAGAAAGTACGAACAAAATGTAATCTGTTTAAATAGGCCGAGTATTGACACTTAAAAAGGAGCTTGGTAAATAAGGGACAATTGTTAACATCTACTGAAATTTCGTAACATTTCCAAATTAATTCCGGTTTTATTAATGCGAGTAGAATGCCAAGAGGCTCTGGGCATGGCAAATGGTGCGATCTCTGACGGACAAATTAATGCCTCTTCAGTACATCATGGGGTTTGTTCTGCTAGCCAGGGACGACTAAACTTCACACACGCTCCAGGCGTAGCCGGAGGATGGTCAGCTGGGGAAGACGATATCAATCAGTGGCTACAGGTGGACTTACTGAGACTGGACGTCACTGTGACACGGGTAGCAACTCAAGGGAGAAGTGATACCAGCGAATGGGTAACCAAGTATAAATTACAGTACAGTGACAATGGTGTGGATTTCCATAACTTCACGGAGAAAGGGAAAACCATGGACAAGGTGACTTTGAACTACTTGTAAATGATAGAATTGTAAACGTCTCTGACAAGAACTTGAGTAAAGATTTCAGTAACAAATACTGATATCAAACCATGATTTCGTTTTGAGCAAACACCTATGGCAGTCGCACACCAAAAGTTTCAGTCGAAGGACATCATTATTCGTCATTTTCGAAAATAGCGCGCAAAATTTTCACTCGCGTTTGCACACTAAGTGCAGGAAAACCTGAGACAGGCCGCGTCATTTGTGCTACAAGGCGGAAAAAATCACTGAAAATACAAACAAACAAAGGACTTACCAAAAGGTCTAAAAAACGGTTGTAAAGGCCTCAACAGAAAGTAATTGCAACTGGTTTGCTTAGGACATATCACCTTGCTTTTCCTAACCGTCGAGACGTCGAGTTGTGTTTATGCGACGGTTGATAATGCTTTATGCTGTTGTTTGAAAAATATTATTCTAAATACTATGGATCGAAAAAGTGTTGAACTAACCACAGAGACGAAGGAATTGTCAGAATCGGTGAAAAACAAAGTTGAACTCTCAAGACTACTGAAGACTCCAAGAACGACTATTACAAGCGTTCTACGCAACTACAAAAGGACTGGCTCCGTGGAGAATTTGAAGCGAAGTGGAAGGGAAAATAAATTCACAAGCAGAGATAGAAAAGCTTTACTTCGTCTGGTTAAAGTGAACAGACGACTAAACTTACAGGACGTATGCATTACATCGAAGCTTATAACCAGTGTAAAGCACCAACTTTTAGCAAGAAAATTGTGCAAAGGGTACTGCACTCAGAAGGATATAAACGAAGGTCAGCGGAAAAGAAAGTGGTGGTTCGGGAAGTAAATTGCAAAAAGCTACTCGACTTGTGCAAAGAGCGAAAAGTAGACGAGTACTGGAGAAAAATCATACTGTGTTCTTTGCAAAGAACCGTGTTTATATTTGGCGAAAAGACGACAAAAAATCCACAATCCACACTTCATCTGTCCTTGCCCTGAACGCAAGATAACTTTGATGATCAGGGTATGTATTTGCTATTACGGGGTTGGACCTTTGGCTGCAGTAGAACGCAATATTAATCCCGCTAAGTACATTGACATCCTAGAAAATAATCTGTCGCCAGTAATAGTCTGGTATTTTGAAGGTAATGAGTACCTGTCCAAGGATGACAACGCTCCCGTTCACAGAGCTCATGCTGTGGAAAATTACACAAATGAAAACAAAATAACCTTCATGAACTGGCCAGCACAGTCTCCAGATTTGAAATATAGAAAATATCTGGCTCTACATCAAGAGACAGTTACAAAAATGCACGACAAATATCGCGGCCAAGAATGACCTCTTCCGTGCAATTCAGAGTGTGTGGCAGCATATCGATTTGTAATACATGCATAAGGAACCTTTAACACTCCATTCCTGATCGCCTAGACATTGTCATCAAAATGAAGGGTCGTCTTACTAAATATTGAGGTCATTGCAAATCTCGATGCGTCGCAAATTGTGCCAAACCTAACGCGTGGAAAAACGTAAACAAACGCCGCCATATTGAAAGTGAGGAATATATACGTCTCTTGACTGTACCTTTGTAGACGGCATTTTATTATCGTTTAGGATGTATTTCCTAACTGTTAAAGAAACTATTTGCGTTCTTAGTATATACAAACTAATTCAAGCAATTTATAATTTAAAATAGTTCGCAGAGGTGCAAGAAAAGAAGTGTAGGCCACACCACAAGAATGCACAGATTTGTCTGTAATTTTAAAGACTTTTCGTTGTTGTCCTAAAGCTAAGCCTGAGCTTTTGAGCCGTTTCTTAGCAAAAGCGTGTATTCTGAGCCAAATGGCAAAAGTAAAAAGTGTTTCGTTTAGAAAATTCCTGTCGTGTAAATGTTTTAAACAAGAAATCCAAGATAGTGCTGCATTCTTGGATAAGGTCATAGCCCCTCCCTTTCCGTTACCCATTCCGTCGACCTTGTCTTGTAGAGGACATCGCAACCTGTATAACTAAGTGCTAGTGTTGGAAGCATCAGATGATGAGTTTCTTTACGGTAGCCACTTGACCTCATCTTCGAGGCTATCATACCATAGCAAACACTTATGGGAGAGGTTCCATATACGTCGCTTGTACCAAGGCAAGGGCATATGACAAGGACAAAACCTACAATACTTTCCCTCTTAAAATGCAGCAAGAAGGAAAGCAATATGGGCGATTAAAAAGCCCATAAACAAAACATGTTAATATGGCTGTGTATACATGGACTGTGTACTAATCGGTATATATTTTGTATGCAGTTGTTCCCGGCAAATAAATAAGGATCTGGAATCCGTACACAAGTATATACGGGTCCTGATGCGTCTTGACATACTTTAATTCGTAACAAGTATTGATCCGTATTCAGGATCCTATATGTCCTTACATTACCCTTGTACGACTTTGTATACTTACAATGTACAGCGTTCATAAAAGCCTGTATACCCATTATTTGTGCAGCGCTTTCCCTATAACCACGATCCCGAAAACCAGGCCTTTGGATGAGCTTGTACTGATAGAACTAGATAGGGTTTCTTTGCCATTGGTTTTGTTTCTAGAAAATTACTGGCCGTTAATCTTTTCCTGTGATGTTGCTTAGATATTTGATGGAAACACTGATCGAGGCACTGTTAACTACCAAGACGTTCATCCACCGGTCAGGGCACGTTATTTCCGTTTTCGACCAACAGCCTGGCATGGAAGGATATCCATTAGGGTGGAGCTGTACGGCTGTCAAGGTAATAAGAATGGCTTTTTTTGTTTCCAGTTCCTATATTTTACCATTTCTGATCCCTACAGAACCTTTGTTTTCATGACGGATGGGGTGGGGTAAAGAGAGCTAGTGGGAATCGCGCGTGAATATATGAAAAAGGTGAGGGAGGGGTGGGTCCTTTTAAAGAGGGGGAGGGGAATGATATATATTTATTTTATTTTATTATTATTATTTTTTTTTTTGCTGTATTTCTTTGTAAAAGGGTATTTCTTTTATTTTCTTCTTCAAATTATGGGCGTGTCTGTGCAACTTCTTATAACAGTTAACACTTTGCATATTTTCGACACTCTTCGTTATACAATTGGTTTCCAGATCTGATTCAATCTCTTTACCTCGGGAATTCGATCAGAAGAATAAAGGGCTTATTATCATATTCTCTTCTGTTTATTAACATTAAATAGCACTGTGTAGTTACCAATTGTCCAGCGTCTGATAAAGGCTTGTTTTCACTAGCGACGCAGTCGGAGTCAGAGTCGTAAGAGCACTTATGACCCAGTGAAAATCAAAAATCGGAGTCGTAAGCGGAGTCATAAGCTCGATGGAATCGGAGTCGGAAGAATCAGAACGTTTGCATTTTCTTCCGATTCCGCTGATGACTCCGTCGCTTATGATCCATCTAGATTGTCGGAGTCGGAAGCAGAAGCGGAAGAACCAACCAATTACGAAGCTTGCTCTCACGCTTTCGTATGACAGTTTGATACCAAAATAGTGCTTCCGACTCCGACAAACTGGTTTTCACTAGATCAAAATAAGCGACGGAGTCATAACGGAATCAGTATTTGCTTTCGACTCCGTCGCTTTGATTTTCAATAGATCACAACTCTCCACGCTTCTGACTACGACTCCGACTCCGACTCCTTCGCTAGTGAAAACCAGCCTTAAGAGAGGACAGTTTTGGATTAAAAAAAAAAGGAACCAACAAGGAGTCAAGAAGCTGGTTGGAGCTATGCGAACTGACGAAGAAGCCTTCTTCAACTGACGAACGCGTGAGAAGGAAAAACTAATTGTCTTCAAGGCATCTTGAATGCGATTTCCTCTAAGCCACCTCAGGTGTATTACAAAAATACACACGGCAGGGAGATCTAGAGATAAAAGCTTCCCAACAGGCGGCAAATGGTTTCTACGAAGGTGGCGTAAAAACATTCATTTCAATGCCGATGTTTCTCTATTGCACAAAGAACCCCTGTTCAATTGCCACGATTTAAGAACGGTCCAGAAGATCTTAAGTTGTAAGTTGGGACTTTGGTGAGGGAGAGAGGCCATAAAATTTAATTAATGCGCATGATGATGTGTCGATGATGATGACGATAATTATAGTAAAAATTACAGCAACAATCAGTTTTAAAATGTGGAGGTAGTGCTTATTCTAGTAATAGTGGAATTGATGAAGTTAGGGGATGTGGTAGTGGCAGTGCCAGTGTCAGTGCTAGTACTGGGAGAAATATAAGTATTGGGGGAAGCAGTAGCGATGACGTAGATAGGAAAGGTAATGCTGATTATTATAACCATCCCCACAGTACTGCATAGCATGGCATTGTCAGTATTGAAATGAAAATAATATATATCCCTATAAGATCATATACTCTTGTTATCGTAACATATTTAGCTTGTAATGAAGACCTCGGCATGGAAAGTGGTGCAATTTCTGACGGACAAATCAGTGCCTCCTCTGAGTTGAATGTCAATCATAGCGCTAGCCTGGCAAGACTACACTACCAAAAATTCATCGGTGAAGGAGGAGGATGGACAGCTAAAATGGACGATGAAACACCGTGGCTCCAAGTTGACCTAAGAAGTCCGTACAACAACGTGACGCGAGTAGCAACGCAAGGAAGAAGTGGTGCCCAATATTGGGTGACCAAATATAAACTTCATTACAGTAACGATGGAAACATATTTGAGAACTACACGGATAAAGGACAAAACATGGACAAGGTGACTTGAGGCTATATGTAAATGTTAGAATACTAAAATTGCATATATTTAACACTTATCCTGTAGTGTTAGCTCTGGTTAATTCTCTAGTCCCTTCGAGAATATGGATTCCCATTCGAAATAATACGCTGATGTGGTGAATGTGACCGATTCTGGCCGAACAAAATATTTATTGGCTGGAGCCTACATATGTCAAAAGAACCGAAGAGGAATTTGACATTTGGATAAACCATATGTTATGAGAACATAAGCGAAAAGACCCTGAAAACTAGCCACGAGTGACTTTCTGATTATTAAATAATAATACTTTGGTAAAATTTAACAGCGATGTGAAAAGCACCGAAAAAGGCATCGACACTTTACGTTTCCTCAATGTGCATATTCTAATTGCTTGGCGATCCTTTAAATGCTGTATTTGTTTTAATTTTCTTATGGGAAGAAATTCATTTTCATTTCATTTCATTTTATTGTTTTTTTCCATTCAGATTATATTAAGGATTACTTTAGTAATAAATACAAGGAAAAAAAAATAGAATGGAGAGTGGCATGATATAGTGAAGACTAATTAGTGCCCCAAATGATATTTAATTATTGATATCTATAGTTTATTACAAAAAACATATAAGCACACAGAGAGACACAGACACAGACACACAAAGATACATCATGGCACAAAGCAAGGAGATTAGCACTGAGCAAAATAATATTTGAAAATTGCTTTTTTAAAATTGCTTTTTAATGGAATATTGCGAATGGAAAAAGGATGATCATTTCAAGAAATTTTACCAATAACAGTAGGGCAAAATTTTCTTGTATTTGTCCTAGAGTGAGGAAGGAATAATTGTTGAGAAGTTGCAGTCCGTGCGGAATAATTATGTTGCTCAGAAACAAGATCTACTAGGCACTTCACGGTAGTGCAGCCTGGCTTAAATCCATACTGATTAGAAAATATGTCTTCACTGAAAAAATAATGACTTAATTGAGTAAATATACATTTTTCAACAATTTTGCTTAATGCGGGAAGAACAGATATGGGTCTGTAATTATCACAAACTAAACATAGTAAGAAGCAGAATAGACAGTGAGGAATCTCTATGTGCGGAGCTAAAAAAATACGCGGCCATCTTCGCTGACCGCTGACCCCTCGAATTGGGGTAAAGTACCGAAACTAGAAACGTTTACGGAGCTGAATGTAGGTAACCCACACTGAATCTAACCAGATTTAATATATAGATTTAGCCAAGCCTAAAAGCGGAGCTCGACGATTATTATTTTTACTAGTATTCAGCAGCACCGCGTGGCTTTCCTAGCACCAATATTTTATGATTAGAACAGTCAACAAGAATTGACCGCGGTTCAAAATCCTCAAAACGTTACAAGAAAACAATACAGTCGACGCATGTGTTTGTTCGAAAACAAATTTAGCAATCTAAGAATGATCAAATATTTTCTTCCAACATCGTTGGAAGAGCATGTTTGATGGTTTAGCCACCTCCCACCATGTTGCATTAAATGGCTTTCCATGTTTGATGTAGATCAAACGTGTTCATCCAAAATTTCGCATTACGAACAAATGTTTGATCGTTTAGCCACCCCAACAAAGAAATCATACACAAACGATGAAAAGCAAAATAAACTACATAACGTCCAAAATTTCAGTGGTAATACGCAAAAATCATTTTTTTGACTACTCGTTCATCCCATTAATGCTGGTGAATTGTTAAGTGAACTTTCGTGGTGAGCTGCAAGATGCCGCAGAAAAGCGAAAAAGCTCTTGAAGCGTTACATCGTTTTGTTTTCCAACCACACAATCCGGGCGCCATACAAGTGGATCCCAACTTTAAGAATCTCCTGAGAAAAATGTTTTGCTCTTCCATTTTATCAGTTGAAAATTCACCTTCCGGATTATTTTTGAAGTAGTTCTTGATTTTTATGCCTTTTACTCGAATTAAAAGACGGAATTTGGAAGAAGATGAAGTTGTTGTGCGCAAAATGAAGAACCAACTGAATGTTAAATCTCGAGCCGCAGAAAGCGCGCGAAAATGAAGCCTCGTTTTGGTTTGGGTATCCTTAACCTGGCTTGAGGCTGCGATTCAATCGAAAACCAGTACCTGGTCAGCGGTCAACTTCAAAAAAACAGCGGACCTCGATGAGCTCTTAAATTGAGCCCGCGATATGGTCACATACTACTGGTCAGCGGATACCTTGTTTTGACAGGTGTCACTTGGCCATAACATTGATGCCCAATATCAAAAAATGTACACAAAACGTGGGTTACAACACATAATTAATGGGATATTTCACATCACATACATGGAAGGGCGGACGTTTGGGATACATACGCACGACCTACGTACGGTAGCCAAAGCCAAATTTTCTCGATTAGATGGGTTACCGCATTTTCTTAACAATGGTGCTCCGCTTGGCGGCCCCTCGGGCCGCCGGAGCTCCGCTATAAGCAAATATGGGGTTTGGTAGGTTGCAAATAAAACGAACTGGGCACGAACTGCTATTCAGTCTCACACCACCCCCACTTCCTAACTAATGAAGGCGACGTCAATCTGCAATTCGTATTTTTCAAACGGTTCGATAGTTTAATTGCAACTAGGTTGTTAATGAGATTTTGACAGGGGAGGTGGGGGAGGGGGGGGGGGCGTGCAGAACACTACAATAGCGCTTGCCACTGTTTTTTCGTCAATCATCCAACAAAAAGTGACGTCACATCCGGTCGAAAAACGAACACTTTTCAGGCGAGCGCGAAAAATAAACATGGACGTCAACCACGGCGCTCTGCCGGTGAGAAAAGGTACAATATTTCTAGATCGGCTTCAAATGGTACGGTTTTCTTTGGTCATTCTAAAGAAAATTAACTCTTACTTCTCAAAATTTTATACGTTTTGAGAATATCCATAATTATTGTTAAAAGAAAAAAAACGTGTTTTTTAAAACGGGTAGTTTCTTCAAAGATGCCTTCGTTTCTCTCTCGCTGAACTTTACAGGAAAGGACGTTGTCGTCCACATGTTGCCTCCAAGGTAAGAAAAACTTCTGTTAAATAGCCTAGAGTAGGTAGAGTAGGTATTTAACTTCAAGAAAATCACAAACAAACTGTTGTTGATGTGTGAGAACCCCATTAACACTCGCAGTTTTCTTCGCACAGTGATGACAGAAAAGAGCCATTAAGACTTCACTTCGTTTTCACAGACTAAGTGAAACCTATTAACACTGGTACATAACATCAGATATTCGTTTTTTAACTGTAACGGATTTATTTCTTTTAATTGTGATGATAGTTGAACCATAAATCACTTCTTTTTTCTCTCATAATTCGTGCAAACGGGGAGAATTAACCTATTTTTGTAGTTTAGCAACCTATTTTAATTATACGCCACCTCTACATATGCTTTAATTAAAGCCTTTTTGTTTCGTTTTCCTTTTGAACTCCTTAGCACACAAGGATTTCAAGTCTTGCAGGTGAAATGAGACACCTACTGTTAGCAACAACAGCAGCAGCTTTTCAGTGCTAACCATATACCCTGTATCACCACAAAACTTGATGCCTATGTTACACCTGACCAAAGAAGGAAAGTGCCCTGGAGGCCTTCAGCAGTGTTTTAGGAAACTGAGCATACCAGAAAAGAGAAAAGATACCAAGATTTACAGAGTGGTGTACCTTCAGTTTTAAAGAAACAGGGGTGGCCATTATTCTCTTAAGGACTTATCAGCTGCATGTATATTATATACTGTCATAATTTTAGCTTAAACGTTTATTTTATATTACATATAGTACCTATAGTTAAATTTGTTCTCATATCTCTTGTTTACTACTACTCAACTAGTAGATGAAGAGCCATTTGTGAAAACACTACTGGTGAACCAGAGGAATGGGTTGCAGTCCCTTTCTAAGCAAAGAGAGAAACCAATAAAAACCATGTTGACACCAACAAAAGAAGCTAGAACTAAATACTTAGGATAATAATAATAATAATAATAATAATAATAATAATAATAATAATAATTTGAAATGTACAGGATGTAATGAGGATAACGTTTGTTTGCAAACTGGTGCTCCTCCTCCATTTTGGTCTGGAAGGGATGACCTTCCTGCTCTGGTTTGGGATGAATGGATGGAGGAACTGATATGTTGAAACCAAACTGACAAGCCCGGTCAATTAGATAAAAGCGAAGTGTGTTAAATCGACCCGGTCAATTAGAGAAAAGCGGAGTTGGTAAAATTTCGAGGCCAACGAAAGAAAAACTGATCTTTTTCATATTCATCCTCCTCCAAACTACCCACAACTATACACTTGTCTTTGTTGTTTAGGTTGTCAAACTTTTGCTCCACAATAGGAGGAGGGGTTATCCCCCGTCTGTGTAGAGGGATATACAAAGAAACAGACGCTGGTCTTATTTTCCTCAACATTTTTCATTGAAGACAATGATGTTGTTGTTTTTGGTTTCTTTGTTTGAACTTTGCTTTCTTTTTTCCCGTGGTCCACTTTGCGTGAGGTTGTCGGCATTCTCCTGCCTATATTTTCGCTGGAAAAAAATTTCCGGCTGGTTCATTGGTATACCTTGGTATCCCTTGTGTCTAATTGGGGGACACAATTATTCTTCATACCCATTTCTCTAATTGGGTGACTCGTCAAACCGGTTTGACTGGTTTTGGGTTGGCCCCTCGTTTACAAAAAAAAACTTGGGTCAAAAAAATCCTCTGCTCCTTATTTGCATTCCTAACACTCCCCAAGTAGTATTGCCGGAACTACACAACTACAGATTAAAACAACCGTGGATGAGGAGGGAAGCGACGAGGACGCTGGTTGTGCGAATAAGTAGGTGTGTAGTTCCGGCAATACTACTACGTCTATAACGGTCATATCACCCAATTTCTTGACTGTCATTTCAAAATACCGAAGAAAACATTGCCAGTCGAGCCACCATGCCTCGTCCTTGTCGAGAAGAGAATTCGGCGCCACTGTCATCCGGATGTGACGTCACTTTTTTTGGATGATTGTAGAAAAAATTGCTCGGGTGTTTGCCCCCCCCCCCCTGGATTTTATTAATTTTTGAAATAATAATAATAATAATAATAATAATAATAATAATAATATATATATATTTTGTTAAACTGGGAAAAAATTTACCTTCGACCCTCGACATGATAACCTCGACCCGCGACAAAAAGATAGACTCCAAGGCCTAAAATGAAAGTAATTTAAGCAATATATAATAAGTGTAGATAATCGCATAGGGCAGAATAAAATTAAAGATTAATATCAAACGTCAGGAGCCCATGAATAGGAGCTTCACTTTCCCATACAAGCCCTTTGAGTCAACCTTTGCGCGTATCTTTTCTATTTTTAGAATGCTGCGGGTTTCTAAATTTGCACGCACTGTGTAGAATGCCCAAGAGAAGGATCGGACAACGCGCTCCCCACCTTTGACTACAATTTTATTACGGCTGCTTGTGTGCGGAATAAACTGGAAACAAATTTTCCCAGTAAATTGGAGCCTCCTGCAGAAAAAGCAGTGCTAAAAATAGAAAGATACGCGCGAACGTTGACTCAAGGAAACAGTGCAGATGGAGGCTCCTATTCATGGGCTCCTGCAAACGTGTTTTCATGAGTTGCTAATATTGCTCTCGTTTCAGTAACTACTGAATACGCAAGTTATATTAATCCTTTATTTTACGAGGATTCATTGCGATTAAGTGTGAATAACATAAGGGAAAAATTTTGTTAACATGTACCGTTGTTCAGCCGAGCGGGTTAGAAACACACGTTCCCTCGTAGGCAAAACAAAGAAACAATTCAATTTCTTTCCTTTCAAAACCGGTATAGATGATTGTCATTTGCATCCGGTTGAGAGACAAATACGAGTTTCATTCCTGGACAAAAGTAACAACGATTAAACAAAATTTTAAGCTTCAATAGCGACGCGCACTATTACTAAAAATAGATTGTGTCACATTAGCCCCCTGCTGTGACTCAGACAAATATTGCAGTTCTCTAAAGGAAAATGTATGGGCGCGACTGACAATTTCCGAACAAAAATACGAAAGAATTGGTAAAATCGTGGTATTTGCTTTCCAGAAGGACGATAAATGGTTAGCACGAAACACTGCTGTTAGGGTGAGTGCAAGAAGG
The DNA here is from genome assembly GCA_016490735.1 of Pachyseris speciosa. Classification (NCBI taxonomy): domain Eukaryota; kingdom Metazoa; phylum Cnidaria; class Anthozoa; order Scleractinia; family Pachyseridae; genus Pachyseris; species Pachyseris speciosa. The sequence continues at coordinate 648,940 of JAEMWC010000136.1, read as the reverse complement.
AATAGAGGCATCCAAAAAAAGTGCGAAAACCACTCAGAATGACAAGAATCGGGGAAGAAGTCTTTATTCCAACCTCAAAACCTTCGAAACGCATTGCCAAGTGCAAGCGTCGGCTGGTAGCTTGTTCACGCGAATTCTTTACAGAGAGAAACATCTCCAGAAATATATACATATGTGCCAGAAGCATAAGCTTCTTTTTCTTGCCTTCACTAGCCCAGACTGAGTAAAGGGTCCCACTACTGAATTTTCCGATCCTGAGCAAATCTCACATCAGCACAAACAATGCGCGTGTCTGCTCCAACTGAGCAAGGCCCCGAAAAACAATACCGGAGCCACTCACAAAGATAGAAAATCTAATCGACAAGAATTTTGCCGAATCTATACCAACTGACGTGTTATTACAATCTATAACGGCCGACAGCGAAGGTAACCTGTGAGTAAGCTCTCTCGGGGCTTGTTCGCAGGCTACAGCGAAGGACTTGCGAGGGGAGTGGTGGAGTGATATGGCGCTTGCGCTACAGATTGACGCGTCAGGAAAGATGGTTTTACATCAATAAAGGCACTCAGACTATATTTTCGCACTATATTGTTGTCAACGAAGGTCGAGACCATGCGTTTGAATATCGAAGATGGAAGTTTTTATGACGAAACTTAATGCTCCCAGAATCGTGAGTAGTCTGTGCTACAATAGTATAGCGGGCGGAATCCAGCTCTTATGAAATGCTTCGTTGCATGATCACACAAATAGGTTCTGCTTAATTTTCTCGACCACGTTTGTCCTATGCATACCATCAACTATCGGGCTTGTAAGGGTTCTTCTGCAACGGAAAATGCAAAAACTGGTCGAAAAAGTGAGTTTTTGATAAAAGAGAGAGAGACTATATCTGTCTCCAGAAAGGAAAATCGAACAATCCCATGTGCGCAAAATTTTCACTGCGCTCATTCAGCTGGTTTATGTAAGCTTAAAATTTAGAGACATACAAAATGCCATTCTTCCGCAGTTAGCCCAAATCAGGAGCTTCCTTCATTACTCGCATCAAGAGTGCGGTGACGTCCACTCTTTATGCAGTCGGTCACAATTTTCACAAGTTCATCGCGTTTTTCTACTTAATCACCGTTTTAACTGCTCCACAGTGTTGTCTTCTGGTTCGCTACCAAATTTGGAGAAGGAAACGTTGTCATCTTCGGTCAGAACGGTCAAAGAGCGAAGAAAACTGCTCGCGAACGACATAATTTCAACTCACGCTCATACAGAAAAGTGATTTGTTTGTCTGAGTCACCCGGGGGGCTCCAATTTTGTGACGTCATTTGTGCGCGTCGCTGTTTATTCAGTTCACCTGCGCTGGAGAGGTTTCTACCACTTCAGTGAAAATACACATACACTAAAAAAACAAAAACAAAACAAAACAAAACAAAAACAAAACAAAACACCCACACATCCGTAAAAATAGGAAACGATTATCGAAACCCCAAAATATTTTCCCTCTAATATAAAACCTATTTCAAAAAACATTTTTATGCCTCCTTGCCCGCTTATCTTTTTATGCCCTTATTATAAAGAGAACCGTTGGCTAAATTCTGGGTCATCAGTCGAGCTATGTTTGCAAGAGCGCTTAAAGAAATAAGGAACAACGATGTGTTTGGGTATAATTTTGGCCACGCAAGATGGCCGATTTATTGATTAAATATAACATCTTCAAACAAATTTAATTAGCTATGATTATTTGATTTTATACGCTCTGGCAAAGGTGAAGGCGGAGAAAAAAGGCCACAAGCCTGTAGGGAGGCTCGCCCTACCCGAAGACGGATGACCCAGTAAAAGCCGAAGAGTAAACAGTTCCTCAGCACCTGCTTGAGGACAGATTACTGATGAACGAGCTGCATGTGTAGATAAACTAGGTGTACGAATATAACTTAAAAATGCATTGGACTTCCATCGTCCTAACTGGCGAATTTGTGCGTCAGAAAGACCTTTAGCAGCAGCCCAAGTGGGTGCACCTATGCGAAAACTGTGTGCTTTGTACAAGGTAGGGTCAAGATTACAAAATCTAAGAGCCCTATTAAGTTGTTCCACAAAAAATGATCTTTTTATGGGCGCCCCTCCCGGCCAGCAAAACAGGGGGCCACTGGTGGTCCCTCTAACAGAAAGAAATGCTAGGACAGCTTTGACCGGGCAACAAGATTCTTCTTGAAAGATGTCAATAACAAATGGGCGCCCATTACTACTGTGCTTATATTTATAAATTGTCAGTTGAAGAGCGACGACCTGCCCTTGGGACGTCATTAAAAGTGACAGCTGATGAAGTTTAATCAGATTACTCTGATCACTTCCGTTGACTGTTATCCCGCCGATACGTAAAAATGCAAAAAAGGCTATATAGCACATAGCTGAAAACATCTTAAACTGGTAGGCTGACTCTGTAGTGTGCTGAAATGAGGCAACAAGCTGCCGCAAGATTGGTAGTGTAATAGGAAGACGTACATCACGTACCAGTGCTAACTTGCGATAACCTTTAAGAATTTGACGAATGATCGCCGTTTCCGTTGGATCATTCACACCTGCTAACTTATGGGCATAGCCGATACCAGATAAATAACTAGTCACAGTGGAGGAAGCATAATTAAGCGAATAAAGATGGGAAACAAATAGTACTATAATAGCGGGCTGTAAAGGTAAGCATAAGACTTCGTTACCTAAAAAGGACTGAGCCCATCTCGTGAATAAGCTCCATGAGCGCTTGTAAGCGTCCTTAGAACACTTAGTGAGACTAGCAGACAGAAGTGTTTGTGCTACAGAGGCCAGCTCTCCGGTAGAAGATGTGGTGGAACTAAGGTTTGGTCGTGGTCCATGCCCTGTCCAAGGGACTTGAATTTCGTGACCTGTAAGAGCGATAAAGCGTCAGCCTTGACATTGAGCACCCCAGGCACGTGGACCGCCCGAAATAAAATATTTCAAACATTGTAAAACTAGTTCACGCAAGAGGACGATTAGCTTGTTATCTTTCGTAGTTTTCTTGTTAATTACGTCAACTAGACCTAAATTATCCGTGTGAAAAAGGACGCATTTGTTGGCCAGTTCTGACGCCCATATTGAGAGACTTATAACGATTGGAAATATCTCTAGCACTATAATGTTACGACCTAGCCAGTTTGAAGGCCATTGACCATAAAGCCAATGCGAGCCGAAAACTGCGCCGTAACCTAAAGAACCTGCTGCATCAGTGTAAAGATGTAGTTTGGCTGACGAGAGCTAATTATAGTCTAGAAAGAAAGACTTGCCATTGTATGATTGTAAAAAGGTAAGCCATAATTGAAGGTCAGATTTTGTTTCACGATTTAGACGAATAAAATATCGAGGGCGTTTGACCCCAACTGTCAAGTTAATTAAACGGCGTAAGAAAGTTCGACCAGGCACGATGACAGAACAAGTAAAATTGAGAAGACCAATTAAGGATTGCAGTTCTCTTAAAGTTACCTTTTTCCGACGAAGGAAGTGTTGAATAGAGTCACGACATTTAGTAAGTTTGTCACTAGGAAGCCGTGCTTCCATGTTCTGTGAATCAAGCTCAATACCCGCAAATGACAACACGAAGCTAGGGCCTACTGTTTTCTCGGGAGCCATTGGAACGCCCAATTCATCACACGTGTCGAGAAAAACTTGCAGATCATTAGCGCACGATGCAAGCGATTTGCTGACGATCAGAAAGTCATCTAAGAAATGTAATATACCCGGTATATGTAACCTAAGGCGAGCAATCCCTTCCAGAGCGGAACTGAAACATTCAAATATTTTGCAAGAACTGGAAAGCCCCATAGCAAGATTTCCATCAACATAGAATCGATCACGCCAGCAAATCCCCAGCAAATTGTAATCAGAGGGGCTGACCGGAATCAGCCGAAAGGCATTTTTGATATCGGTCTTCGCAAGCGCACAGCCCCTGCCTGTGCGACGCATTAGCCTGATGGCATCGTCAATATTAGCGTAGTGGACGCTGGAAGCAATTTGCGGGATATGGGAATTAATTGACTTCCCCTCTGGAAAGGACAAGTGATGAATTAGGCGAAATTCCCCCGGCACCTTTTTAGGAATCAACCCTAAAGGAGAAACATGAAATACTGGAAAGGGCTGTCCATCGAAAGGACCAACTATTCGTCCTAACTGAATTTCTTTAGCTAATTTTTCGTCTACCGCCTTAGGATTAGTGGTGGCTGACAAAAGATTTTTGGATACAAAATTACTGCGATGACCAACATAATCAATAGAAAAACCAAAACGGAAACCTTCAATGAGGTATTTCCGAGATCGAGGAGGGTAGCCCTCCAGATAGGCCTGTAATTTATCTATTTTGATTGGTGTTGCCAATGGACGAGACAGTGCGGGAGGTAGGGGCTGAGTTAGTTGCGGTGACTGCTGCGGATTTCGGTCGCGATAGAGCTGTGGTGGAATTTGCCTGTTGCTTAGGAAAGTGGCATTGGTTGGCTGGATGAGAAGATCCACATCGAAAGCATTCGTGTTTAAAGTTACCGCCGGAACACTTTTCCCCTCTGTGAAATCTCCAGCAAAAGCCGGACGGAAAGGGCGACCTTGTAGGCCTGTTGCGTGAGTCCGAGGAAACTACTGTAGGGGACTTTTGCATGTGGTGCGCCTGCAACCACAGTTCCCAATGGATCTGGTCCCAGGGGGAAAGAGTTTTTTGCCGCAAAAATCTAAAGTTTTCATCGTAATAACGCCAATGGGCATTTTTAGCCGCTAGGTCCCGCACTGTCTCGGAATATTTCATTAAAGCTGGGGCGTCGGTGGGTGATCGCACCGTATAAATAGCTACAAATGTTTGAAACGCTGATATCCATTGGTCTATAGTGGCATTTCTCTTAGGTTTCTGTGCGGGCTCGAGGCTAATGACCGGCGTATCTGAAGAGTGTGGCGTTCGAACAACAAAATTGTACTGTGACTGGTTTGGGGATGCTATTTGCAATAGGGTTCCTAAATCAATATACTCGTTTGCCCAAATTTTTGATTGAATTTTATCAGACACCCTGGAGGCGAGAGGGACAGCGATTTCTTGATGAATCAGCTGGGGCCGGTCATTAGACTGAGCTATGCTATTTAATGATAGCGGGCCCGTACTTATAGGCGAAGAGTTCGGAGGAGGAGGGCTCTCACCGGTAATGTCCTGAATTACGGCCGCTACTGACCCCTGTACAGCAGCAGCCGGAGTGGTGTGCGAACCCTCTGCCCCCTTGTGAGCATGAGGAAGGATGCCGGCAGCTTGAAGTCCTCCTAGCACGGCTTCGGAGACTATTGCAGCGATGTCCACTGGGGCAGGGGCTGCGTCGTTACCGGCAATTGGAACAGTGGCTAATTGGGAGGCATGTTCCGAGGCTGGTTGACGGCTCGCCGTATTAGGAACTGTGGCCCGGGCAGCTGATTTTGCCCTTTTTGCTTTGTGCGATTCTCGCGTCCCCTGGGCAGCACGCTTCTGTGGGCGTGGTGCAGGAGGTACGGTAGGGGCAGCACGAGATTGCCGACGAGTCATCATATTGACTGGAAGACAAAAACAGCTTATGTGTAGAAAGGAAAGTAACCCGTGCATTCGAACCACAAAATTGCGGGTATGGGCGCGTTGGCTAAGGAAACCGCTTATACCCAGCAGGTACATACCCCACTGTTGATCACGTAACAAAACAGAAGAAAAAGGAAAAACAAATACAATTAAAGAAAAATAATAATAAAGAACAGTTCCAGCGAACCGTAATATATAAGAAAAAACGGCAACATGTTTGGCAAGCCCAAATAACGATGGCTGCCGCAAGGAACATGCTTAGGTGCCGCAAAGCTTGTGAACTCATAGAGTTCTCAGTAAAAGTATACAAACAATCTATTTAGACATGTAAGACAAAAGAAAAGTGTGGGATAATAATAATAATAATAATAAAGGACCTAATTTAAGCTGGGAGCGCAAACCGCCGCGGGGGAATAACTGCGCTTAATAGCGGATAGAATGGCGCCCCTGTAACTCCGATAAAGAGCATATTGCCCTTTGGCATTAAGGTGTACCCCGTCTTTGCATTTAATGCGAACGGTGGGTTGACGAAGTCCTTTGTGACGCCAGAAAACAGCAAAAGGTAGGGTCTCCAGCACCACGCTGAGATATTGGTTGAGGAGGGCCACACGATCGTTGAAGGAGGGTGGATCCCTCAAACCTGCAGCGCGGTTAATGGTCTGACAAACTACTGTCGTTTCAACGTGGCATTCTGCGTGTAAACGCTGAACGAGGGTCTCGATCTTCGAGCCTACCACCTCGGGCCTAGCGTCCGGTGGGAAAAGGTCGTTGGAACCTATCTCCAAAATCACAATCTGCGGTTGTAGGCGCCTTACTAAATGTAAATGTAGTTTAGATAGCTTGTCGACAGTGCGACCGCCAATTCCGAGAAAAGTTATCAGGGCGGAACGGGACAAGTTAAGATCTCGTCGTACCCTTGCGTCTAGGCCTTTAGACAAAAATAATTCAAAACGGCGGACAAAGGAGTGGCCCATAATGAGAACATGGGGTTTAGGAGACATGACTACCTGAAAAAACAACAAGAAAGACATACTCAAATCTGGAAGTGAAGGACGGAGGTGTGCGGCGGGCAAATTCGCAAAGCTTGTTACGTCAGGAGACCAAGAGGAAGACTTCGGGGAACACAGCTTGTGTTATACCCTAACCTTAAACGAAGTCGAGGCTAAGTACTTTTCCGAACGAGCTCGTGACTAGACACTTGTTAAAAATTAATTTCTTTTGTATTTGCTTCATGAATTATTAATAACTTATAAATCCTTGTTGACTTTAATTTTCTTGAGCACTGAAAGCTCTAGAGCCTGCTCTAGAGCTAAAATCATTACCAGTAAACTGATTCTAGAGGTCTCTTAAAAAGCGGGTCAAGGCGACAGTCTGGTTAAATGCGTTTTTCCTATATTTCAGTAGTTTTTCTTAAAAATCTCGCCCAGATTTCATTCAATCGGAAGAGGCTCCATTAGGTCGCAGTCCTTGCATGGAACAGTCAATATTTGAGAATTTTTTGAGAATTTTTAGGTTATTTTGAGGGAATAAAAGTTGAGGGGGGGGGGGGTTGGAAAAGTATGAAAAATTGGAAAATACTGGATTTGAAGCGGGTTGAAAATTAAAATTTAAAGTGAATCCATGACTAGTAGTCAAAGGCCAGATTGTCCGCCACCACAGAAAGGTGCTTCTTATCCCGTCAGGGGACATACTGGATTTCGTGTGTATTCATTTCTGCCCTTCTATATTTTATTCTCAATTCACCCTATTTTCCCCAAAATTTAACCAAACGGCCCCCTCAGAATTGCCGCTGAAAATTGGACAGAGAGCTGATTTTGTGAGAAAATATCTTGAATTTGTGAAAAGAAAACAAGCGACCAAATCGCCGTCCTCTCTAGATTTAGAAAGATTTTATCCCCAGTCCTCAGGGACTACATTCTTCGACAATTTTAGTTGGAAAAGTTTGACTATAAACTAACTTTACTGCGAGTTTTACATTTTTATGGAGGCTTTTTTTCTCATCTCCCATTCATTCGATTCCCCCTCCAACTACTCAACGTTGGATGTTTCGCAAATAAAAAACAACAACATCAACAACACGAGAATTCTTCGTTACAAAAAAAAATTAATAATAATAAAAGCAGGGAGGAAAAAAGAGAGAAATGTGTTAACTTCCCACTAGATATCTCGAGGACTGTACATGTAAGCTTTACAAAGCATTAACCAATTCTGTACTTAAGATATTGTTCCCCTGTTTGGCAATTTTGTGGCGGATGGGAACCCGGAAAGGGGGAAATAGGGGGAGGAAAGTACGGGAGGAGCAGAGGGGATCGAGGGTAGAGTTCCATAGAAAAGAGCTAGAGGCGGGAGACAAAAAATTTATCGAGGGCGGAAACAACGCGAAAAAGGGCAGAAGTGGAGAGAAAAAGGACTGGTACGGGAAGCATGTGAGGCGGGAAAACAGGGTTTGAGAGGAGGGAGGTGTAGACCTCCGCTCCCACAGTTAATTGATGGCCTCCGCAAGAGGATCGAAATATTTGTGTTGTTTCGACATTTCAAGAAAACACATTGTTATAAAGACTCGGCTTATATTTAAAAAAATCAAGGTAAATTTAAAGTTTAATTTTTCTCACAATTCATTAGGAACGATATTTCCGGCAGTGTGGTACACTGAAACGGGGACAAGGGTGTTGCGAACTGAAAATGCGTAGGAAAAAAGTAAGCAAAATTAAATACCAGCGCCACGAAATCAAATATTTCTAACGTCATTTTTTGTTTTATTCAAACATTCAGACACACATCTTTCTGACTGAAATTCGCTGACTTGTAACAATTTTCGATCAATGCCGCTCACAACTTTACAATGTCGTCATTTCAATTGGCGTCCGCCTGCTGGAAGTCATCACAGGGTTCACCTAAATATCAAGCAAATTAAAAATGTCAGTGTGACCTCGCATTTCAGTACTTTCCGAATAGTAAGGCAAAACATATGCTCAGTCTTCTTCTTAGAAACCAGAAAATTAAACTCTTCCTTTTTATAACGACACTGAATCCAAATAACCTTATTTTGATATAAAGTAATCCACAATGTATACGGCTGTTTAAAAAATAAAACAAAAACAACTGAAGTATGCATTGGAAAATCCGAGTGATGAGCAAGGTCATTTTCGCTGAGGTTTTGTGCCATAGGATCCGCATCAGACAACACGGCTTTGATTCCGTTTGGGGTCTCGGACTTTTTCGAATAACACTGTGTTATTGCTGTCATTTAGTGATGAGTTTACATTTACACACAGTGTTATTATAAACATGATTGATATCTGTTTCTACAATGGATGATGAAACCCCGTGTTTTGCTATTCATTGGTACAGAGGAGTTTGCAATTAAAGTACAGGCGTAAGAATAACGACATGAGCTGAGGAAAGTAAAACAAAAATTAACATATTCCAAAATCAAATATATTCCATTGATAAGGAAGGGAGGACGTCAAATGCGGTGAGAGCATCAATCACGCTTTGCCAAATAGAATGCCAGTTTGTTAATCACCACTGTTCTATTGAATGTTGTACCTTTGGGTCCTATTGGTCCTGGAGCCCCTACTTCACCCTGTACCCCTTTGTAACCTCTCCTTCCTCGCATTCCGTTTCGTCCAGGATCACCTGTAAAACAATATGATTAGTTTGCCTCGTTCTGGTCAAATTTTGCATAAATCTGTAAACCAATTCTCTCTGCGGAATTTTTTCTGTTGGTCTAACGAGTAGGTATATACCAATGAATGAATGAATGAATCAATCAATCAATCAATCAGTCGGTCAGTCAGTCAGTGAGTCAGTCAGTTAGTCATTCAATGCAGTCTTCACAGTTAATAAGTTAGGAGGGAAAATACTGCATTTCTGCTTAGCAAACACTCTACGAATACTGAACGATCAAGTCACAGGAGATCTAGAATCCTGGCCAAAAGTTGTTGGGACACCTCCCCTTTTTCGCTCTAAAACCCACGATTTAAACTACGTCCTGTACGTTTCGGAAAAAAGATGATTGGAAGCCAGTGTAATGAACTCCAGTGTAATTAACGTTATTCTGAAAAGCCCACATTCAGCCAAGATGCATTGCGTGCCTGGGTACAATTTCTGTATATGAAAACTCGGCCATTTTATCTCGGTCAACAAAAGAGCCTTAGTAAAGCTTGGAAAGCCTATCCGGTGGATGTGGGCCTTGAAGCTATTCGCAGTGTTTTTTTGTTTTTGTTTTGTTTTTTTGTTTCTTTTTGTTTTTTCTTTTTTTTAATTTTCATCAACATTGACAGGGGGAGGGGGATTGCGCGGTCTTTTTAGGGAAGCTGTTTGAAGTCATCTGCCGTGAACTGTCCCAACACTTTTGACAAGGATTGTAGACGGACAATTTACTTCATATCAGTGTACCGGGGCAAGCACAATTGACTAAGGAATAAGCGAAGCACTCCAAAACTTAATACTAATAATTAAATGATAAAATAGTCTATTATTGTGAATTCTAAAATTAACACTCGTTTTTTCTGTTATTTTATGTCGTTAAAATTTTAAATTATTTTTTACATACAGAACAGAACTTGGACGACATCCCGTAAGTGTTGATATCAAAGAAGCTATATTAGCTATATTGGCAGAGACGGAGTTATGAAACAAATAACCCTTTGTTACGTGAAGCATTCCAATATGCAACAAAACAAATGTCATTTTTTAGTGTATTCAGTAGTGATGTTATAGTGCTCAATAATTTTACACAGGAAACCGTAACCTTGCAAAACCTCAAGACTGCTCGTTCTAATATGGAAAAGCAATTAAGGGACGAATATATAAGCAGTGGTTAGCATCCAAGAGTAGTTCATCGCTAGATTCTAGGCAAAAATTCACATATAAGGAAATTAAACAAGATTACCAGATAGACGATTATCTAGAGAAAATTGGAAATCCAACTTACAGAGTAAGCCTAACAAAGCTCAGGTTACCTAGGAGCGCACTCATTAAGAATACAAACTGGAAAGTACGAAAACGGAGGAACACCAATTCCTGTGGAATATAGAACATGTTTGGTTTGTAAGACGAATGCCATAGAAGATGAGTAGCATCTCTTGATGTGTTGCCAAGGGTACCATGATATCCGACGAGATTTCCTTTCCATCGTTAAGAGATTGGACGATTGCTGACAAGATTAAATATATACTGAAAGCTGGGAATCAAAATACATGCAAAATTAAAGGGAAATATATCAACTTAATGCTTCAAAAAAGAAGAGAGATTCTCAACTCGTACTGTATAATTACAGTACGAGATTAGTTTATTATTGTAAATTGTAAAATAAACACTCCTTTTTGTTATTTTAAGTCGTTAAAATTCTAAACTCTTTATTGTAAAGAGACCAATACCTTCCTTGTGAGAGAGTATGGCACAATAAGGATATGCTGTTACTGTTACTGTTAATCAATCAATCAATCAATCCGCAATATGATAATTAATAAATAATGAAGGCGAATGACAACATCCCTACCCTTTAGCCCGTCAATTCCGTTCCGACCAATCTCTCCTTTTATTCCAGGAAGTCCCGGTGGTCCTACATCTCCCTTATCACCTCTAGCACCTGGTTCTCCTTTCTGTCCCATGGGTACAGTTAGTGTGTCTCCCTTTGCTCCTTTAGGTCCAGGATCTCCTTTAGGTCCTGCAGGACCATCCGCACCCGGTAATCCAGGGTCACCTTTTATTCCCTCCGGGCCTGGCTCGCCCTTGACTCCCGGCTCTCCTTTAGGTCCCGGACGTCCCTCTTCACCTTTTTCTCCGTTTAAACCTGGATATCCCGTAGCTCCTTTCCATCCTATACCCGGTGGTCCAGGCCATCCCGCCTCTCCTTTTGCCCCGGGTAGTCCGTCTAAGCCAGGATCTCCAGGAAGTCCTTTAGCTCCCACAATTCCAGAAAGCCCATCCGCTCCATTTTCTCCGGGTGGTCCCTGCACGCCTTTTGGTCCCAGTTCACCTTTTGGACCGCGAGAACCTGGTGGCCCTTCTATACAAACCGTGCCTGGAGCTTGACAGATGGCCTTCACCGCAAACGATCTCAGTTGCTTTTTGATCTCTTCACGAACATTTCCTGAAATAAAACGCAAGACTATGAATTCGATTGTTGTTTCATGAGCTGCTCGTAGGTTATTTATAAAGAAGTGATGAACAAACGGCGGTTCAAGGGGAAAACACTGGACAGCGAAACGATAATTTCAAACTTCTCCGAATTGGGGAACATCATTAAATTTATATTCTCTTGTTTAGTGGTCTTTAGTAAGTGGGGTGAATAGGCCTACAGGACCGCGAATTTGCAATTCAGGGTGAAATGTTAAAGGATTTGCTGATCCTGTGATTCAAGAAGCTAAATCTTTCAACATTTAATTAATTATTCAGCAGATGCTCACCAGCACTGTTCAAGAAAACTCACATGAGACAAAAGCGAGTAGTGTAAAACAATCCGCGCAATAAATCACAAGAACTGGTTTTGCGGATTCGGATTTCAGCAAATTTTCTAGCAGATCAATCGGACTCAAACCAAATATTGTATGGAGTGAAAGTTTTGGCAGGTTTTTTGCATGCTTCTGTACGTTCTTGCACTGGAAATTAATATAAAATTATATTGATTGATAAAATATGGAAGGTTATCCCATACCTACAAGACCCACGGTCGTCTTAGGTATCACATGACATTAATTAGTCTAAAGCTTAACTAAGGAAAAATATGTCATTTTGTGTATGCTCTTTTTGTAGGCAGTAGAATTGTGTTTTCATTTACACGGTCCTTTCAGTTGATATTACATTTGTACCGTGAGGTAGGCTTTATGTGAATTGCGAAGGAGGGGAGGGATGTGGAGGTGGAGAGCACATACCTGTTATTCCTGGTTCCCCTTTGAGTCCCTGTGTTCCTTGAGGGCCTGGATCTCCTATTATGCCGGGAACTCCTGGCACACCATCCTTGCCCCTGCATCCTTTTTCACCTTTTGGTCCTGCTATACTAACGCCTGGCGGTCCTCTTTCTCCCAGTTCACCTTTCGCCCCGATAAGTCCATCTTGGCCTTTAGACCCTCTTCTACCGCGTTTTCCTCGTTCTCCTTGGTCACCTTTTTGCCCATCAAGTCCTGGATACCCGGCTTCACCTTTAGGCCCATATATTCCCTTTTCTCCTTGCAGTCCGGGTTCACCCGGATCACCTTTCATCACGAAACCTGGATCTCCCTTTGGTCCTGGAAGACCCGGGGGACCGGCCACACAAACTGTGCCAGGGGCTTGGCAGAGCTTCTTGATTTCTTCGCGAAGTTTTCCTAAGGTAACAGGAACTTGAGCAGTGGCTCCCAGACTACGACGGCTTCGACTGCTCTGTTGGTAGGCTGTGTTAGGAAAGAGGCATAAGAGTGATTTAGCGACCTTATCACCTGTATCGTCTATATCATCTTAAGTATAAAGACGCTCAATGAAGAACTTCAGAAAAGCCTCAAACAAGTTTTTCAAGTAAGTTGTCAGGAACTTCAGTGGCGCGGGAAAATCTCCCTTTAGCATTTGGAACCTGGCGTGGAAATCATAACACAATTGTAGAAAAGGGAGATAAAAACTCAAATAGGAAAAAGAATACCACAGGAGGCACTTACATGTTTTTAGAAAAAAAAATGTCCCTCTTAGGAGAGTTGACCGAAGATGTTTCTCTTTCAATGAAACGGAGACATCAAAACGATCAAGGTTTAGTAGCAATTAGCAATAATTTAGAGGTGGCTGTTGTCATTTAAAATGCTGAAGGTACAGCTCTGGTGAGAATTCTATGTATGATTTAGACGAGGATGTTTATCAGGGGCACCCAACGACATATTTCGGTAGATATCTGTTCGATGGAGGGTGATTCGCCTTGGGCTTTCGGCGGCGCACTCGGATCAACGTAACTAGTTAAAACGTGGCCTAAAAGATTCGCAATTGGGAAATCATAGCCCCTGAGGTTTTCGGAAAGGTCTTAATTGCTGTTTTTGGCGGTCAAAAACGTTAGCTAGCATTTTCGGAAAGAAAATAGTTCCTTAGAAAGTTCGTGGAAAGTTGATTTCAGCAAGCATTTTCTCAAAGGAAGATTTTGTTCCCTAACATTTTCGAGCAATTAAAATTCCAGCTAGGGAATCCGAACAGATGAACTTCTTCTACCTTATGAAAACATTACTTTACACAGAATTCAAACACCATAAGGTACTTAAAAATGACTTTCTACAGCTTTTGGTTGATTCGGCTGGTTGGGTGCCCCTGGTTTATCAGCCAGTGGAGGAGACTCACAGGCCATGAGCCAGTGTGACAAAAAAAGACACGTAAGGGCAAACAGGCTATGAACCGCTCTTTTAAGTCAGTGAAAAGATGACTCATCGTTTTTATTGACAGTTCCGCGACACTTGAATTTCAACTAAAGAATTTCGAGGCTGTTGATACATCTGTTTCGGTCAATGTAAAATATGCCAGACAAACGGAAGCATTTAAATCAAATGGAGATACATAGGGTCACGTAAAGCACTACTGAACTTGTTAGATTGTGCCTTAATAAGAAATGTAGCTATAAAAGCGAAATAATACTAATATGCAACATATTGTTGCACATGAGTAGATGATTGTAATTCTCCTTTTTCTTTTAAAGAAGTGGGTAACTGATCAAGAGAAGCACGCCCAAGCGCGCGAAAATTGCTTTTCGCATAAGGAGATCCGACGCGTTATATATAAAAAAGAAAAATTGACAAACCGGCGCTATCATGCCCTCAAGGAATTAAAGCTCAAAAACGTTTCAGCACTATCAATCGGGGACAATTCCAATGCCGTAGATTTGAACGATTAAAAAGAAAAAAGAAAGAAAGAAACCAAAACCAAAACGGCTTTAGACCAAAACACGCCTATTGACTATAGTATTTATATTGGTTAACAAATACTCAATGCACTTACTATTTGATTTATCAGCTTTCTCTTTTGGAGGAGCCAGAGGTTTCCTTTCGCTACGCAAAATGGTTTCTATTTGTTTAAACTTCATTTCTGTTCGAAGTATGAACCCGATCGTTAAACAAATCGTAACACAGGACAACAAGCAGACCATAACGAGAACTTTCTGTCTCGACTTTTCTGCTGTTGTGGACTTGATTTCTCTTCCACCTTCATCCATGTTTTCCGTTGCCGTCAGGATCGGAGCTTGGACTTTCGTCTTATTATCGTCGAGCTTGCGTTTGACCTAAGCTGGGACAGGCCCTCCTTTTATGACCTATTGTTTCAGACGATCAATTTCATTTTGACGGAAACGCGCGAACGTTTTCAATCAGGGAAAGCTAATTCTACAGAGCATAAAGAAATACAACACTCTATCAACACCGGGGGAAGTTGCACGAATGACATTTTTATGCGCAACTGGCTGTAAACAAATCAGGTGTGAGCATGAATGACAATACTGACTTCATCCCTTCCTTCTCGTGATGAAAGGATCGCGTCATGAAATCATCAAATTAAAGATGTAGTTTGTTTTATTGCGGGCGCCATTTGCACCCGAACGTTCTAATGCCCGTTTACAGCCGTGCTTAGCTGGCTCGACTGTCCTACGACAGGAGTACCCAACGACCTTTTCTGAGAATTTTTAACGTACGATGTACTAAACACTAGCTGAGTGTCCCCCTGCCAATCTCCGTTAATATTTAACTTTCCTGGGAAAAAAATAACCGCTCTTCAATGCCAGCAAGCAAAACTCAGGGTTGAGAAATAAAAATCCCAGCCAGCTACGAGCGTGTCGTTTCTCAACGAGCCAGCAAAGTTGAAAATGCCACAAAACACGAAATGCCAGCCAGCACGGGTGGAATCTTTCCAGTTTGCCAGCCAGCAGTCGCGTAAGGAAGAAAAATACCCAGCCAGCTAAGTACTAATGGTTTATTTCGGATGTCAGATTGTTCCCAAGATGGGCAGTAGGCTTCTATCGGTATCCCGTGTTGTTTACTTTTAGTTTTTTCCCCAAGTCCTATCTTCTCGCAGATAAAAATCCACCAAAATACGAAGCCAACTGACAGCACATGCTATTCAATAATAATAAGCTTTATTTACCCTCGGTAGTATTTATAGCACAAAGGCTAGTGGGGCCGAGCAAATACAGAAACAAATAAAGTCAAATTAAATCAACTGAACTGAAATCAAATGAAATCAAATCAAATGTTGGTTTTTGGGGAGAGGGGAAAACCGGAGTACCCGGAGAAAAACCTCTCGGAATAGAGTAGAGAACCAACAAACTCAGCCCAATTATGAGACCGAGTCTGGGAATCGAACCCGGGACACATTGTTGCAAGGCGAGCGCTCTCACCACTACGCCAACCCTGCTCCCCCGATAAGTTGAGACTTTTGAAAGTTGCGTTACGAGCCCAAGATATTAAAACAGTCTGTTTTTCATTAACTTTATTTTCAATCTCACGCAGATAAAAGTGCACCCTCAGTACTCTCAGCCAGCATGAAAACTGAAATAAGACAACTGCCAGAAACGACGTGTTTTGATTCCTGTCAGCCAGTAAGACTCATTACAGACACAAATGCTAGCAAGATTTCGTTAAAATAACGCTGCCAGCAAGATTTTTATTTCAGCAAACATTTTGCCAGCCAGCCCAAAATCGGCCTGCAGAGCGGTTATTTTGCAGATCGGCTCCATCGAGCACTCCTGCTACGACTCTAGCACGACTTGGTTGCAGACGTCGAATTTAATTCCGTCGAATGAAATGCTGTTGCCAAATCACTTACTCAGAGTCGTCGGGTGCCGTAACCAAAACACTGACCAGCCGTTGTACAAAGCAACTCCAAAATGTTAATTTATGAATCGAGTTTGACACGGCAGTAGCACCGCGTTTGAAACGGGCCTAAGTATGGCGATGAAAGACTGGTAAAGAGCATACACCGGATGTATGTTCATGTTACATTAACTGCCTGTTCAGTGAAGATGACTGTCTCTTCGACAGGATGTTTGTTCCTAGACTATTCAGTTACCGCCTGGACATTAATACTAATACAGCTGAATTGAAAGCAGGAATGAGATTATGTCGCTTTTGGTCGATTGTCTCAGATAAATCTCGAGGGTCTTTAAAAATACGGTGTTATGAAAACAAAGGATCGGAGGCACACAAATCAACGATCTTTTTTACAAGCTTTTCTAGCCTTCTATCTGGTTTTGTAATGAAGCTCTTTTATCTCTAGCTGTTAGGACTCTGTAAAGTGTGGATGCATGATTTACGCGTGTGGAAAGCTGATGGCTGACGCCGGATGGCGGACAGCGGGTTAATTCTTTGTTGACAGAACGATAATATCGAATTAATTTTAGTTTTTGTAGAGAAGATGACGTCATCGAGCCAATGACCTATTCTACCAGATTAAACTTTTGAAAAGGCTTAAAATGATTCTTGAGATTTCATTGTGGCACCGCCTTTTCCATCTGAACATTTTTCAAAACAGCATTTCGTCTTACATTTTAATTGTCCACTGCCAGAGCCAAGCCGCTGCCTTTTCGTCCAGGCCAATAAAATAATCAAATACTGATTAAAAAATATTATTTCTTTGAAACAGTTAAAGCAGGTTGTGTCTGGGAAACTCGAAGAGAGGTTTTCACGACACAAAGTGCCTTCTCCACCGTGGTGTTCTCAGTCAATGGCAAGACCGGTCGGGACTTCGGAGGTTGAAAAGACCATGATTTGGGGGAATCAGTATTTTGGGTTAAAAGGTGAGACGTTTTATTCTGGACCCTTAAAATGCAGAAAATCCAATGCTCTCACAACAATGTCAACGGCCTTTGTTACTTCAGTATTCACTGTCCTTTTTATTGCCAGGCAAAATTGTGAATCTCTGCAAATTCAAGATACTATTTATGCAATACCTTCAGTGTGAAATAAACGTCTCATCAGATCTTGCGGTCATGACGTTCTGCCGCGCGTCTTCATGACAGGAAAAAACGAAAATAACCTCCGTTTTTTTTTCTTTTTCTAAAGACAATTGGCACCGAAAAACTTACACAGACGTTCTTATCTCAGGAAGTGGTGCTTTTAGTCAAAGGGGCTTTGTCATGGTGATGTTATGCTTTGAAGGTCAAATTTTACAACAAGTACTCTATATTGGTTACAACCAAATTTGCCCTGGAACACTGAAAGGAGGATACCAAGCCATTTTCTCAAGGGGAAAGCAAACCATCTGTATTTGGCTATTTTTACCACAGCACAAGAGTAGAACTTGAAAAAGTTGGCCCAATTTTGTCAAGTTTTAAGCATTTTAATCCTTGTCATCCGAAGCCAGAAAGGCGTATTTTATGAGTTATGCTAAATTAGTGAAATTATTTTAAACAAAAGTGAGCCATTTGGGGAGTTTTCTTGCTTCCAAAATATTTTTAGTGTTATATCACTTTTTGACATAGCTCCTTTAAGGGGGGACTTAACCTAAACACCGTTTTTGCGTCGTTTGACATGGATTTGCAGTTTATATCTCGTTCGCTGTTCAAGCAATCCAAAATCCCTATGCTCATCCCACGAAGCTGTGTTGTGGGATATTTTGTGAATTTTTTGGTGATGTTTGGGCTTATTTGAGAAGAGATAATTTTTCTAGAAGGATTTGTTAAATTTAGGGAAATAGGAAATATCGAAGATTTAATGAAGGCTTAAAATTGGAATTTGAAGTGGAAAATTAGTAGATGGACACCAAAACAGTTCCCCAGCAACCTTCAGTACCCTTGTGTGGTGCCAACTGTCTGTTGATGTTTCGGAACATTTTTGTAAATTTCAATCCCCTCTTTAAACTCCTTAAAATTTCACTTCAATTGACCTTAAGAAAACTGAACCTTTTGATGTGCACCCCGGCCCTTTACGAACCTTTGATTCGTTGTATTTTTTACCACTTATGTTGACAACTTTTGAACTTCAAAGAAAATGATTTAATTTATCTAATATATTTTATTTGCAGTTGTTGCAAAGCAATGACACCGAAGAAGTACATTGCAAGCATAGTACTACTAAAAATCAAGATACCGAGTGGAACTTGCAAAACTAGCCGACATAAAAGATCCGACTTTTTCTATACTATCACACGCAAATTAGGCGCAATGTTAACCTAGTTTAATGGCCTAAGCTCCCATGGGTTTCCTGTGGCTCAGTGGTACATCATCCGAACAAGTAATCGGAAGGTCGTAGCCTGTTCCACTCCTGTGCGATGATACAAAGGCGTATAACAGTATCGCAAAAAATTACATCTCCCGGACCATTCTTAAAAATTCACCTCAATGCCACGCAACGATAGTTTTTAGGGCCGTGAGTCCTATTTCGCCTCCTTCCAAAATGAGTATGCTCAGGTAGTAGGATATACTTTTTGCTTTTTTAACTTCGAAATCTAATATACCAATTCTTGAAGTTCAAAATTGTTTCTTTCTTTTGTGACATTTTGCTGATCCAAGAATAAAACCTAATATTGTTTGCTTATATAGCGCTATATAAATTTATTTATTATTTATTATTTGCTTCAGGGTATTATTCCCTTATAATAAATGACATGTAGCTGAACAGCGTTATAATAGTGAAATTATATATTTCTTGTGGCTCGGCGATTGACTGCTTTCAACAGATGCATAACAGGTAGCTAAAGAACATTTTTGCACATTCGTTATTCGCTGACAAAATGTCATACAATCCGACAGGATTTGTCTGGTTTCTACCACCTTTGAATGGGCTAAGCTAAGCCATAATTCCCTTGCATTTACGCCTTCGGCTTTTGGCAAAGAATAACTGGGGCGTATGGCTGATAACGACTTGGCAGATCACATGCAAGGTCATTCCACTTTCCTACTTTGGATGCTTTATCAAGAATATGGACACAATTTTCATTTCCCCCCTTATTGTTAGGCTCCCCACTAAGCCAAGCAGGAAACTGTCCGGCTTCGGGACTGTTATCAATCCAGTAGAATCGCGAATCAGCTTGTCGCTTGAGGCCGATCCACGCTCCCCAACCCCAAAGACTCTCTCTATTCTTCTTCGTTACCAAGCTGGTAATAAATGCGTTGACATCAGATGATCTGATAATCGGGAGATCTGCTCCCAATTTCTGGCACGTTTTCCGAGCGTCGCTCCATTTACGGGTCGGAGTATCAATGATGTGATAACACGAGTCTCCGTGACCAACCCAGGGATGTGGACATGCTGAAAACACAAAAGCGAATGATTAAAAAGCGACAAAGTTATACACTCAGATAACTGGCAACTAAGAAGGTCTCAAAGGGGTTAACCATGTAGCATCAAATGGCCGGACATAAGCCCCCTCTCTTTTATAGGCCCATGTAACCTATTATGGTTTTAAGTGCCTTCCCCCCTTCCCCCCCCCCCCCCTCCGCCCCCACAAAAATCCGATAGAGTGGAAAAAATTATTTTTTCTTTACTTTCTCTGCAAATGCAATTAAAGAAACTTTTGCCAATGGATGTTTGTCAATTTTGTGAGCTCATCATGGCGAAACGTTTTCTGTTATACCGCACAAATGGCCCACTCGTGCGAAGCTGTATCAACCCAAGACTTAATAACCGGGATTTTTACGGGTCACAGTTTAGCAGTTGCTGGTAAATACAATGTGTAAAGTTCCGTTTAGAAGCTCGCAAAGCTTAATTTAGACTAATAAGCTGCATAACGTAAGAACTTATGACCTAACGAGGGATTAAACAAGAAGAAGTAACGCAAGTAGCGACAGAAATAGTTTTGAAAAGATTAGTTTCCGGCATCTTACATTCTACAAAGAGCTCCACAATTCCCTTGGCTTGTCCCAGTACATTTGTTGCTGTGCAGACATAACTCCCTAAGTCGTTGTGAGTGACATTCCTGATCTCCAACATCTGTTGGTTCTGATCATTCATGTTTGTTATTCCCATTTTATCCACTTTACTCCATATTAGCTTGGGCTTGGGGTAACCATCGGCCGAGCAGTAGAAAATGGCTGTCTCATTTTGAGTGACAGTCATTGAAGCAGGTGTCACGCTAATCACTGGAGCAGATACTGACTCTCCTGGTTAAAAATCAAATATAATAAAACATCCATCGTCATTGCTACAGTTTTCGTAACAAAAGAGCCAGAGAAATAACATTGAACATTTAAAGTATAATAGAATTTATCAAAGATCACGTGACATGCCATTTGACCATTTCATTGAAAAAAATTACATATTTGAGAAGTGGGTGACTTATGTAGCTTAGGATATAACGTTCAATACAAACTATTTTCATATGTATAATGAAGATTTCCAGCATCTCGCGTTTGGAATGACCGTCCATCGTTCTCAAAAAAAAAAAAATAAATAAATAATAATAATAATAATAATAATAATAATAATAATATGTAATAATAGTAATATGTAATAATATATGTAATATATGTATATATGTAATAGTAATATGTAATAATAGTAATATGTGGCCAGCAAGTGGAGAGAAAATGCAGAATGTGTTCGCAACATGAAGAGACAGTGGACCATATTGTATCTGGATGTGAGGATCTGGATGTGAGGTATTAGCCAGAACAGAGTACATCTCCAGGCACAATAGTGCTGAAGCATATCTCCATTGGAGCATCTGTAAAGAGCATGATATACAGATTATAGACAAATGGTACGAAGACGAACCAGAGACCGTGGTGCACAATAAAGATAACAACATCACCATCATGTGGGATATGCCAGTCAATACTGATAGAACTATAACAGCGAACAGACCAGACATCATCGTTAAAGATTCAGTGAATTCCGCCTGCAAACTGATTGATATGAATGTCCCATCAGATAGAAACATCGCACTGAAGGAAACTGAAAAGAAAAGCAAGTACAAAGACCTAGAACTAGAAATACAGAGAATGTGGCATATGAAAACTATAGTAATCCCTGTGGTTGTTGGTGCGTTTGGTACAGTGAAGAAGGGTATGGTAGAAAACATCAAGAAAGTATCAGAGAGAACTACTATGACACAGATTCAAAAAATCTGCATGCTGGGATCTGCGCGAATCCTCAGAAAGGTGCCCAGTGTATGAACAGAATGATTGACTTGAGTGACTGACGCTCTAGGTGAATGGTTTGCGCCCGGCTGATGCACAAAAAGAACACCAGCAAAGACTGTGATAAAAGAGACAATAATAATAATAATAATAATAATAATAATAATAATAATAATGAAAGGAAGAAATTGCGAGGCCAAAGGTCATTTTTCAGCCCAGAATTCAACCTTTGGCTATTAATAATTTAAAAAAACTAAAACTCAAGAACAATCATTCCAAGCGCTAGCGTAGAAAGTTAGATATGTTGGATTTCCGTTAGAAACGCTGATTTATATTTACTTATGTCTAACAATAAAATCCGCCACCTAATTGCATGAGACGGTCGTTCAAAAAAACAAACAAACAAACAAACTAGCAAGTCAACAACAACAATAAAAAGTTCGCATAAATCTTTGTTTCATGTACGGCAACCCCTAAGCTCCTCGCACTAAAGATTTTTTGTGGCTTATTCAGATTTACAGCGGGAATCAAAGGATTGTGAACACGCGTCAGCTCTGGGTTCCCTGTAAGGTGACAAATTAATATTACCTGTTTTTTCAACGCGTTAATAATATTGTCGTGCAAGCATTCTCCTTCCCGCGCACCACAACAGTGTTATGTAGAAACTAGCACTGTTACGTATACAATCTGTGACAAGTGAATTTTTGTAACTCTATTCATCGATTGAGGGATCTCGCCGAGAAAAGAGGTTTAAAGTGGAGTCTTAGTAGTTTAAGATCCGTTTTGGTTATTTTTGCGCCCCTCTCTTTCCCCTTGTGTCCTGCAGGAAGGTTTACCATAATGAGACCTTATTAGTGCGGCTTCCAAGAGGATAGATCGAAGGAGTGAACTGTATCATCAATGGAACATTTTTCCTCTTCGTGTGGTATGGTAGGGTAGTTTGATTAATTAGTAAAATTGGGTAATAAAACGTTTGACAACAATAATATCATAGTCTTCACTCGGAAACTAAAACAAATATTTCAAGTTTTGAAATTACGGAAGGCATGTAAAGGCAAATTGGCCCTGTGAGACATCACCGCTACTATGCTCTGATGACTCCATGCAACTCCTTCTAAATTTGACATGGTTCAAAACGTTATGAATCAAGTCAAATTCACATGGGTTTTATGGCGTCATCAAAGCAT
Source organism: Pachyseris speciosa (assembly GCA_016490735.1). Taxonomy (NCBI): domain Eukaryota; kingdom Metazoa; phylum Cnidaria; class Anthozoa; order Scleractinia; family Pachyseridae; genus Pachyseris; species Pachyseris speciosa. The sequence continues at coordinate 626,174 of JAEMWC010000136.1, read as the reverse complement.
AACAGTGCTAATATCTCGCTCTCAAACTGTAAGAAAACGCCGTTTTTTGGTATCCAAACCAAAGTACCAAGGTATCACGGTAACCAAGGTACCACGGAAAGCCGTAAAATTCTCGAGCAAAAATTGATCTTTCAAATCGGCACTCTTAATTCCCACGGTATCAACGAGTACTTTTCATTCAATTTAATTTATTCCTGTTTCTCACGTTACTATGTTACCACCAATAGCGTAGCTCCATTTTCTGTATATAAACCATACACAACCCACAATTCCTCGATTCGCTCCGACGAAGGGCTAACGCTCGAAACGTCAGCTAATCGAATCCCTGTACGGTGGTCAATTTACATTATCAACTCCGTTGATAAACCAAATTTTCGTGTTTCACTCCCCCACCGACGCAGCACCACAGTTTCTATAGAAACGAATCCCCTTTGGCAAGTAGGCCTTTTTTATTTGGGAACACTAATCTCTTCAACAGGTAATTTTTCTATGGCACTCGACAAGTTCAAAGAGAAGCGGGCTCTTCACGCTCTTTTCAGTCTTAGAAAGAACACAAATATCAGCAAACTACCCCATGTCTTGCAAGTAAAATTTTTGACGCGATAATCTCTCCAATCCTGACATATAACAGCGAGATATGGGGTGTATATTCAAAACACGATTTCAAATCTTGGGACAATTCGCAGAAAAAAACCCATCTACAGTTCTACAAACGTTACTTAGAAGTAAGCAATAAGGCATCCAATGTGGTGTGCAGAGCTGAACTTGGAAGATTTCCTCTCAATATAGCTATTAATCAGAGGATAATAAATTACATTTTATATCTCCAAAGTAAGAGCAATGACTCCATTGTTAAACAGATGATCTTTATAATGTCGGCAGATCTTCACTCTTCTGGTAAAAGTAGTTTCTACTCAAATGTTATGAGGATGGCTGAATTCTATAATCTGCCAGATTTCAATACAACTCGCTTAACTGAAACTAAGAACAAACACGTTGTAAAATTAATGCGACAAAAGTATATCTTATATTAGCAACACACTATTCAATACTCCAAGAAACTAGAATTTTACAACACTTTTAAGAACGAATATACGCCTTCCTATTATTTAGGTTTTACAAGAAAACTAAGTGGTAGGAAAGAATTAGTGAAACTACGAATAGGTAATCACAAGCTATTTTGCTTTGATTCGCGTAGTAATATATTATCTAAATCAGACTGATATATCTTTAATTTGTATCTTCCATCTCATTACATTATTACATTGTTCTTGTTAAGATACGTGCTTTTACAATACTGTATGAAGTTATGGTCATGCAAATAAAGCTACTTGTTGTTGTTGTTGTTGTTATCTTGGTCTTCCTGAATATCTCAACAAATAACATAATTCACAAATTAGTTTTTGTGACGTCATCACTTTAGAACTCTATTGCAGAAAAGATTTTCAAGTCCCAGCGGGAATCGGACCCATGATCTTCCAGATTACTGGTTGAACGCTCTAAAACTGTACTATGCATGGGAAACCCGTGTGATGGGCAAGGTCATTTTATGAGATGAAGAAGTGATCCTAGCAGCTGTGAACGCAATTTATGCAATTACGTAAAGAAGCGTGACAAAAATATTCCGGACTTCAACGGGGTTTGAACCCGTGACCTCGCGATACCGGTGCGACGCTCTACCAATTGAGCTATGAAGTTTGGGAGCCGGTCAGTTATGGGTTCATATGTTCCCGCATGAAAGAAATGAGTGTGAATATTATATGAAATAAATCATATTTGAACCGCGGATTTCATATATTATTCACACTCATTTCTTGCAATTGCATAAATTGCGTTCACAACTGCGAGGATCATTTTTTAAAATCATTTCATTTCATTATGACCATATATTATTCGCGAGGTCATTTTAGTTGAGGTTATGTGCCATGGGACCTGCATCAGTTTTGGCATGAACTACGACAACATCCATTTAACCCATCCTCTTTGCAACGACACCATCCGAATAATCTTTTTTTGGTAAAAGTAATTCAGAATGTATACGGCCTTTCAAACAAAAACAAAACAAAAAACAACAACAACAACAACTGAAGCATGCATGGGAAACCCCAGTGATGAGCAAAGTTGTTTTAGTTGAGGTTACCCGCATCAGGCAGAACTATTACGAAATGGCTTCGATTCCCTTTGGGGTCTCGAACTTTTCCCAATAACACTGTGTTATTGTTGTTATTTAGTGATGTTTACATTCACACACCGTTATTATAAAAACGATTGACAATAGTTTATACAATGGACAGTGAAAACCCGCGCCTTGATTGGTGTATGAGTTTGCGATTAAGGTACAGACACACGAATGACGTCCAGATGGCTGATAATCTATAAAAAAGACAATGTATAAAAGAAATAGATTCTCTTGAGCAGTGTGTTTGTACCCTGATAAGGCGCGGAGGTCGGAGGACGTCAAAACGTGGTAAGAACATCAATCGCCCTTTGCCAAATTATCGTTCGATTCAATGTTTTACCTTTGGGTCCTATTGGTCCTGGAGGCCCTACGTTCCCCTTTTCGCCTTTTTTACCTCTCCTTCCACTTATTCCGTTTCGTCCTGGATCCCCTGTAAAACAATGTAATTTGTTCGCCTTATTATGATCAGAGCTTGCATAAATCTGTAAAACCAATTCTATCTGCGGAATCGTTTCTGTTGGTCTAAAAACCCAATAGCAATGAATGAATGAATCAATTAATCAAGCAAGACAATCAATCATCAAGAAATCACCTGTAATAAAACGCAATTAGTTTGCCTTATTATCACCATAACTTGAGCTTGAGCCCACCTCGAATAGCTACTAAACTACCTGCGGGCTCAAGCTTTTTGTATTTTTTAAGTATTAAATTAATAAAAGAATGGAAATGTGAATGATCATTGCGGTTATGAACACTACTTATATTTAAGCAGTAGTGAAAATAAAGCCTCAAAAAAATTTAGGCTCCAACGGGATTCCAACCCGCGACCTCTGCGATATCGGTGCAGTGCTCTACCAACTGAGCTAACAAGCCAACTGAGAGCTGGTCATTTTGTTGGTTCCTATTATACCCGTGAGAGGTGAATATGTGAGAAGCAGTGTTCACTGACTGCGATGATCATTCACATACCCATTCATTAATCCGCAGTTCAAATACATGATTTTCATATATCCAATCTCACATAAATTAATAAAGTTGTTGTTGTTTATCAGAGCTTGCATACATCTGTAAGCCAATTATCTCTGCGCAATCTTTTCTGTTGGTATAACGAGCAGATATAACAATCAGTCAATCAATCAATCAATCAATCAGTCAATCAATCAAACAATATATCAGTCAGTCAGTACGTCAGCCAGCCAGTCAGTCAGTCATTCAATCAATCAGTCAGTAAGTCAGTCAACACACTCGATCAGTCAATCAATCAATCAATCAATCAATCAATCCTCAATACGATAATGAATAAATATTCATGGCAGATGACAGCGCTCTTACCCTTTTGTCCGTCAAGTCCGTGCAAACCCATATTTCCTTTTTTTCCTGAACGTCCCGGTGGTCCTGCAACTCCCTTATCACCTTTAGCACCTGGTTCTCCTTTTTGCCCTATGGGTACAATCAGTGCCTCTCCCTTTGCTCCTTCAGGTCCAGGTTCTCCTTTAGGTCCTGTAGGGCCATCTGCACCCGGTAATCCACGGTCACCTTTTATTCCCTCCGGACCTTGCTCCCCCATGACACCTGGCTCTCCCTTGGGTCCTGGACGGCCCTCTTCACCTTTTTCTCCGTTTGAACCTGGCTCTCCCATAATTCCCTTCCACCCCATCCCGGGTGGTCCAGACCATCCCTCATCTCCTTTTGGCCCGGGCAGTCCATCAATGCCAGGATCTCCTTTCACTCCAATAATTCCAGGTGGGCCGTCCGCTCCATTCTCTCCGGGTGATCCCCGCTCGCCTTTTGGTCCTAAGTCTCCCACTGGACCGCGAGGGCCTGGTGGCCCTTCCTTACAAACCGTACCTGGAGCTTGACATATAGCATTCAGCGCAAACGAGCTCAGCTGCTTTTTAATCTCTTCATGAACATTTCCTGAAATAAAACGAAACCAAGAATTAGATTGTTGTTTGACGAGCTCCTGGTGTTGTTTAGTTACAAAGACGTCGAGAGTGGAGAGCAAAATGTCGGTTATACAAATTAAAAAGTGAAAACACTGGACAGCAAAATGAAGATTTCAAACTACTGCTAGCTCTAGCTCTTTCCTTTAGTAATTTGTCCCTCTACTCCCATGATTTTCTTTTAAGTTCACTCAAACGGGATGGAGGCTAACTCGATAACCTCGCGGTTCTAGTTATTAGCCTCCCTGCACAAACCATGCACCACTGTCACCTTTAATTGTTATATATGTATTTCTGTTTTCTTTTATATGCTAATACTGTAATTTCAAAATTTAAGTGCAAAATAAAATGAAGTTGAAGTTGAAGTTGCGAGTTGTGGAACCCAACTGATACTATTCTCTTGTTTAGTGATCGAATGGGGTGAATAGGTCCAATAAAACGCGCTATAAGAACAATCCATCAAGCAAAAGGAACCATCTTGTTTCTTCGTAGGATTTTAAACTTTTGTTACTAAAGTACTCTGTTGATGCTAACAAGCACCGCGCAAGAAAACTTGTAAAAACGTTCAGTTGTTAAAACACAATTCCACATATGTCAAATGCGAGTACTCTGTATAACAATCCGCGAGATAAATTACAAGAAATTTTGAGGAATCAGATCCTGGGATTCAGATTTCTGCAAACATTGTAGCGAATCAAATGGTTAATCAAATATTGGCATGTTTTGTGCCACTGTAAAAAAACCTCATTAAAACACAATCCTACATAAGATAATTGCTAGTAATCTGTATAAGAACTACAACATTATTTACAACATTATTTATTTTGCTCTTTTCTATCATTACGTAGATAAACAAAATTAAACAAAGAAAAAATCAAAACACTTGAAAAGAGCCTGGAGACTGAAGTAACGGGAAAGTGTTCGAGTCAGTCTCCTGCAGTTTTAAGTTTATGAGTTAAAAGAGAATACGACGATACGCGCGATAAATTGCAAGATCTTTTGCGGACTCGGATTTCAGCAAATTTTCTAGCGGATTATCAAATATGATTTAAGATTTGTAATTAGTAGGCGAAGAGCCACCTTGTGGAAGTGCTACTAATAAATCGTTATTATTGTTGTTATTATTATTATTATTATTATTATTATTATTATTATTATTATTATATGGTCCGATATAACATTTTTGGCAGGTTTTGTGCCAATGTAAGTTATCTCACCGAAACTTACGTTAATATAAAATAAGGTTGATTGAAACCATTCAGTATAGCTAAAAGACTCACGGTCGTCTTACTTAGTATACGAAACAACGCATTAATAATAATAATCATCATCATCATCATCATCAAAGTGGAAATACAAAAGTTGTCGAACTGCAGAAGCAGAATAATAATAATAATAATAATAATAATAATAATAATGCTAATAATAATGTCATGATAATGGTAACAAGAAGTTTAACAATTATATATGTGTTCAGTTGGTATTACCATCGGAGGGGGGGGGGGGAGGCTGTGCGTATTTTGTGAGGGGGAGGGAGGAGTGCACATACCCGTCATTCCTGGTTCTCCTTTAGGTCCCTGTGTTCCTTGAGGTCCTGGCTCTCCCTTAATGCCTCGAACTCCTGGAGCACCATCGTCACCCGTACATCCTTTTTCACCTGGTGGCCCTGTTATACTAACACCGGGGAGTCCTCTATCCCCTTTCGCCCCGGTAAGTCCATCTTGGCCTTTAGACCCTCTTCTACCGCGTTTTCCTCGTTCTCCTCGGTCACCTTTTTGCCCATCAAGTCCTGGATACCCGGCTTCACCTTTAGGCCCTGATTCTCCCACTTGTCCTGTCCATCCCTTATAACCCGGATCACCCTGCTGACCTTTTATCCCGGAACCCGGCTCTCCCTTTGGTCCTGGAAGACCACGGGCACCGGCCACACAAACCGTGCCTGGGGCTTGGCAGAGCTTCTGGATTTCTTCACGAACATTTTCTAAGGTAACAGGAACATGACCAGTGGCTCCCAGACTACGACGAGTTCGACTACTCTGTTGGTAGGCTGTGTTAGGAAAAAAAAGCACAAACGTGTTTTATAGCGACCAGTCCTTATCTATCACCTTGAGTATCAAGACACCCAACAAGGTACTGCATGAAGCTTCAAATAAAGTTATCGCGAATCTGGCGGAAAAATCTGTCTCTAGCATTGGGAGCTTGGCATGACTATGATGAGAAAGTAGTTAATTAGAAGAGGTAAACAAACAAATAATCAAACCAATAGATCCACTGAAGGCACTCACATGCTTTTAGAAATATTTATCAGTCGCAGGAGATCTAGATGGCCGAATATCAGGTTCCTCTTTCAATGAAACAGGAACATCATTGGAAAGTCGGTCAGTGTTAAGCAGCAATTTCAACCCAAGCCCGAGCGATAATCTAGAGGTGGCTGTTGTCACTTAACAAGGAAAAATGCTGAAGGTACAGCCCTCGTAAGGATTCTATCAGTCAGTGGTGGAGACTGGCCAAGAGCCAGTGTGACAACAACACGTAAGGGCAAACAGGAAAACGAAACGGACACGCCAAAATTATACTTTCTTTTTAAAATGTGCGACTTATTTTGGTGCTATGAACCGCTCTTTTAAGTGAAAAGACGAATCATCGTTTCTATTGACAGTTCCTCGACTCTAGAATTTCAACTAAAGAACTTCGATGCTGCTGATACGGCTGTTTTGGTCAATGTAAAATATACCAGACATACGGAAGTATTTAAGTCAAATGAAGATACATATGGTCACGTATAACCTGCGAGCAAACTCTCTGGGGGTGGGAGGAGGGAAGAATGAAGAGAGAGCTTGCAGCGATCTCTCTGAGATTTGAATTCCGCCCCTAATCCTCCCTGTGGCTTCCGGCTGCATGAGTTTTCAAAATTTGGCCAATGAGCGCAAACAGGAAATTTGTTTCTTCCGTCGAACAAGAAAGGCCACGAAGAAACAACTTTGGCACACGCATTGCAAAAGACCTGAATCGTCTCACTTTTTGAGAGCCGGAGTCTGCCTAACGTGTGCTACAAAAATACGAAAACCCAGCGAAGGTTTCAGCTTTATTGCGGCCACATTGAACGTGGTAACCCCAAGCTTTGCTGTACCGGAGAGTGAAGTCGAAGTCCGGCTCGGATATCGGACCAAGGATGAGGTGAACTTTGCCAGCCTTGGCAGCTACGTCACATAGAAGCTCCGGTCAAAGAAAGATCGCCAAATTTATGAGAGACGAGTGGAAGCTCTTCTTCTCTCCTTTCCTCCCCCACCCCTACCCCCCTAACCTGCGTAGCAAGCGTTTCTGTGTGGTTTGAGCGCTAAAAGAGCCGAGTTCCGAAACCACACGGAAATGCTTGCTACGCAGGCTACTACCCCCGGGAGAGCTTGCTCGCAGGCTAGGTCACTTAAAGCACTGTTGAACTTGTTAGATTGTGGAACTATAAAAGCGAAATAATACTGATAATACTGATAGATAAACATACTGCTGCTGTTGCTTTTCGTGAGGAGACCCGACGCGCGCGGAGATCTAGAAGACATTGATTGGAATTCCTGTGATATATAAGAAAAGAAAAATTGACAAACCGGTGCTATCTACCATCAAGCAAGCTCGAAAACGGTTCAGCAGTATCAATAGGGAAACACCAGTGCCGTAGATTTGAAGTGGAGCGATTAAAAAGAAAAAACTGCGAAACAAAACAAGAAAACAGTTTCTGACTCAAAAACGCGCCTATTCTCTATTGCTTAACAAATTATCAATGCACTTACCATTGGAATCATCAGCTTTCTCTTTTGGAGGAGCCATAGGTTTTCTATCGCTGCGCAAAAGGGTTTCTATTTGTTTAAACCTCATTTCTGTTCGAGCAATGAACCCGATCGTTAAACAAATGGCAACACAGGTCAACAAACAGGCCATAACGAGAATTTTCTGGCTCGATTTTTCTGCTGTTGTGGACTTGATTTCTCTCAGTTCTCTTCCACCTTGATCCATGTTTTCCGTATCCGTGAGGATGGGAGCTCGGACTTTTGTCTTAATCGACGAGAGCTGGGACAGGCCGTCCTTTTTATGACCGATTGCTTCAGACGATCAATTTCATTTTGGACAGGAACACGAAACGTTTTCAATCAATGAAAACTAATTCTACAGAGCATAAAGAAATACAACACTCCATCAACACCGGGGAAAGTTGCACGAATGACGTATTACTGGGTCTAAACAAATCAATTATGAGCATGAATGCCATTACTTGATGGCCCTCTCGTGAGCGCAAATTTAATCTTGCACCCGAACGGTGTAAGTATGGCGATGAAGGACTGGTAAAGAGCATACACCGGATGTATGATTATCTTTTTTTTTGGCTGTTCAGTGAAGATGACTGTCTCTTCGACAGGATGTTTGTTCCAAGACTATTCAGTTACCGGCTGTACATCAATAATCAATTTAAGCCAGCTGAAAGTATTTATTGCAGCCAGTCATACAATAATACATACAATTTATTTAATGTTAATCTTCTTATTATTTTCGTTCACTGTATTTAACGTTTCTGTGCGTGTTTAGTTAGTTACTGACTACAAATAGTAATCAATTATTTGGCAACCTGGCATTTTTTAACTATTTCAGGTTATTTCAGGTTGTCAGTTACCTTTATTTAATTATCTTAATATTGCTACTTGTGACTTCATGTAATTTTTAAAATAAGGGATTCAATAAAGCTGTTGTTGTTGGCAGGAATGAGATTATGTTGCTTTTGGCAAAGGCAGAATCTATTGTCTCGGGTAAATCTCGAGAGTCTTAAAAGCAGTGTCATGAAATTCACCCAGGGATCGGAGGCACACGAAATTGACGAGTTATTTACAAGTTTTCTCCAGTCCTCTGTTGGAACTCTGTAAAGTGTGGATACATGTGCGGATGGACGTATGCGAAAAGCTGATGGATAACGCCAGATGGCGGACAGAGGATTAATTCGGTTGTTCCTAAAACGGAGTGCGGAGTGCGGAGTGCGGAGTGCGGAGTGCGGAGTGCGGAGTGCGGAGTGCGGAGTGCGGAGTGCGGAGTGCGGAGTGCGGAGTGCGGAGTGCGGAGTGCGGAGTCATCAAAAAGAAAAAATGGTAAATGGCAAAAATGGGAAAAAGAAAAAATATTAAAAACAGACGAAATACAAATGATATAAATACAAAAATTCCATATAAATACAAATAAAATATAATAATAATAATAATAATAATAATAATAATAATAATAATAATAAAAAAGAGGAATATGAATATTTTTCTCTGACAACAACCCAATAATAATGAAAATCAATAAAAACGAGAACATTTTGTGATAATGAGTACTAGGTTTCTCTGGGTTATTCTTTTTTTTTTTCCAGCGTTTTAATTTTATTTCATTTCTGATGCACTGTTTATCACAACTTGAGTTCGTAGCGATAGTTATCTCCGCAGTACATGACATAAAATTCTTGCAAGCAAAATGCAGCAGAGCCAATCAGAAGTAGAGGTTCCCACTATGTTGATTTCACGCACGAAGATGGCGTACAATTATTAGCACATAATAATTAATAAAGCATTTGGCGATTTATTTTGAAACATCACAGCATCTCATTTCGTTAGTTTTCACTTTAAACATCCTTTGCTGGGTCTGTTATCACTTACTACTGCTTACAATGTATAATTAGGAGAAATTATGGCTTGTATTACTGAAGAAATAGTTTTGTTGATGAACGCAATGATTTTAGACCGTGACGTTTTGTATCTTGTCATTCATGCTGTAATATAATGGACACTTGATTATCCACCGTAGCGAAGGGAAATAGTGATGAGTCACACTTAACCGAAAACATACCTTTGATTTGGCGATGAATTCACTGATGGCGAGTGATGCGAAGAACTAAGAGAAGCGAAAGTAGAGAGAATTATTGTGTGTGTACTAAATATGTTTTTTATGACTCAATTTATTATTTATAGTTGAGGGATAATCTTACAAAGAGACTTACCTTTCTTCGTCGCTTATCACCAGCGGATGTTCCATATCTAGGGTTAAGACAATAACTAATATTCAATTTAATCGTCATTTTAAACAAAGCTAAAGGAAGCCTTCAAAGGAAAAGCAGTGTTCAATAACATATCAATTGACTAACCTTGACCAGTGTCAGACATGGCTGGCTAAACAGTAAACGTGCTCGTGACGTGACACAAATAGCCCAGAATTTTCCACGCAACGAGCTATTTTAAGTGCGTGCACGATTTTATCTTCGTGTGTATGTGGGGACCTCTACTTCTGACTGGCTCAACTTAATTTTGCTTGCAAGAATTTTATCGTCACGAACGCAAGTTGTGACAAACAGTGCATCAGAAATGAAATAAATAATTAAAACTCTGGAAAAAAGAATAACCAACAGAAACCTTGTACGCATTACGGATCACAAAATGCTCTCGTTTTTATCGATTTTCATTTATTTCTTATTCCAATTATTTTGGGTTGTTGTCAGAGAAAATATTCAATTTCCTCTTTATTAGTATATTTTATTTGTATTTATATGGAATTTTTGTACTCGTTTGTATTTATATCATTTTTGTTTCGTCTGTTTTTAATATTTCTTCTTTTTCCCATTTTTGCCATTTCCCATTTTTTCTTTTTGATGACTCCACACTTCGCACTCCGCACTCCGCACTCCGCACTCCGCACTCCGCACTCCGCACTCCGCACTCCGCACTCCGCACTCCGCACTCCTCGTTTTAGGAACGACCGATTAATTCTTTGTTTAAAAATTGATAAACTCTAAATTAATTTTAGCTCTTGTAGAGAAGATGACGCCATCGAGCCAATGACATATTTTAGGTTACAATATTGAAAAGGCTTAAAGTGATTCTTGAGATTTTGTTATTGTAGCGCCTTTCCCTCTGAACATTTATTGAATAGGGTTTCGTCTTATATTGTGATTGTCCACTGACAAAGTGAACCCACTACCTCCCATATTGTCCAGGCCAATAAAATGACCAAATACTTATTAAGTATCTCTATGAAACAATTACAGCAAGATCACCTCTTGCCCGAACAAAATTTTTTAGTGTTGGAAATTCGAAGAGTTCTTTGTTTGAACGTTTGACTTCTCCACGTGTTCTCAGTCACTGGCAAGATTTGTTTTCTTTTTGTTGTTGTTGTTGTTGTTTTTTTATAAAAAATATTCTACAGCAATACAATATAATTTCCTAATGATCGGTTCCTGCTGAAATGTGGGTAGATCCAGTCCTTTGTGGGGGGGGCAAACGGCCATTTTTGGATGTAATTTTAGGATTGTAATTTTGACCGTTTGCCCCCACAAAGGATCATTAGCAAACTGGTGTATTGAACGTAACTGCACGACTTTACCAGCTATGTTATAACTTAATTTATAACATAAGCACGCGCTGGTCCTACCTAATTCCTATTGAGCACAGCCGTGCTTATATATCATGACGTTTGCAGTTTCATTTTACCTGCAAAATTTCCGTCGAGTTAATTAAGCTGCAAGTTCCTTTCGTTCAAGTTTCGGACTGGGAATGCAATAATGGAAGAAACTCGCAAAGACCAGCCAAATGCTTCTCTTGGCATTGACCTTCCAGCAAGCAGGCAAGCCAACAAGAGCAACGAAAACGAAGCACAACAGGCCAGTTTTCCGGATTTATTCGGCGGAACATAAACTGCAGAATATTTTAGTTAAAAGGTATTCAGCACGAACGAAAAAGCCGGCCACAAATTGGTCTGTGGCAACTTTCAAAGGTAAACATTCCTGTTGTCGTCGTTGTCACGTTTTGTTTTTGTTTGTTACATTTGTTCAACCTGCCGAAAACAAGTTAATTACAAAATCAACAAAACAATCGGGGACGTGGAAATTTTCGGTGCAAATTTTATTTCAAAAACACTACAGCTACACTGAAACATTGTTATAAACATCAGTCACACAGTGACCGTTTTTATGCTAGAGTCGTTAAAGTCGTCCAGACCTATTTAACGTCTTAGGCGTTAAAGGTAGGCTCGATTTCAGCCGCTCACTCACTCTGTGAGATATAGTTATTTCATGTTTTATTTCTTTTTTTCCGGCCTAATCACTTACCCTCATACAGGCGAAAGCCTTTAAATAGATATTGTGTAGTTTGACAGAAGACTAAGAAATCAGAAGCTTATATTTTTAAAAGAATTCTCTCATATATGTCCAAATTATTTTCGTCGTTTCAATGGCTACACAAGACCTTTATGAAAAGTACATTGAATCAAATTAAACACAAACTTCAAAACAACACTGAGCACATCTCACTTCTCACCACTCAGGGTCAGATTCTTCTCTTCCAACTTTGTTAACAACTTTTGCAAATTCTGGTCATTCTTGTAGGTGGTTTTTCCATATACAAGTCGTCAGCAATGCTAACAACTCCGATCCCTCTAAGCCTGCAATCACTTGACGGATGACATGCTGGTATTTCTCAGGTGCAGCATTCACCCCAAAACTCAGCCTCTTGTACCTGAACAGGCCATCATGGGTAACGAACGTTGTTATGTCCCTCGCATCTTCATGCAGCTCAATCTGACGAAAACCCCAGCGGAGGTCTAATTTAGGGAATACAGCAAGTATTTCATTCACAGTGGGGATGGGGAACCTTTCCCGCACAATAGCTTTATTAGCACAACGCATGTGACACAAAGTCTTACCTCACCAGAGGGCTTAGGTACCACAACAACCGGACTTGCCCATGCAGCAGGACCCTATACTCGTTCTATGATGTCTTCCGTTAGCAATTCTTCTATCTTAGCTGACGAAGTGCAAATGGAACCAGTCTCCACCTATGTGCTACAGGAGGTACATTGCGGTCAACATGCAACTTTAACTTGGAATCTTTCAGCTTTCCGATTCTTACAAACACTTTAATAGGATACTTTGCTTTCAGTTCAGTGGCGATATCATCTTGGGGAGCATTGCAATCTGTGCTAAGGGCTGCATTAACCCTTTCACCGCCTAGAGGCCTCCATTTGACGAGTAAAATCGTCTGACGTTAATTAGACAGAGTAGACTAATCTATAAAGTCCCCCTTGGCGATGAAAGGGTTAAGGAGATAGATTTTAACCCTTTCACCGCCAAGGGGCCTCCCTTTGACGAGTAAAATCGTCTGGCGTTAGACAGAGTAAAAACGGTGGCATTTGTTTATACATTGTACGCAGGCAACTTCATTTTGGAATAGGTTCCAGGAATGGTACTCAATCTCTAGTAACACGAAACTGCTTCTGTCAGAATTAGAGGTAATGTTCAGAATTACTCGCTGTCACACTTATTGTTTAGCCCTCAACCATCTCATTATTTTGGGTAAATATTTCTTATATCTGATGTCAACGCTTTCAATGCCATAACGCACCAATTTGAGGATTTCGTCTCACTTGTGCGCGAAAAAATAAATTTAGAGAAATACCTGGCAGTCATTTCTAATAGGGACAAAGAATTCAAGAACAAATGGAAATTTTTTCTGTCTTTATAATATTGTATTTTTTCCTTTCTATTCTTGGCTTTTGTAAGTAGTGCAAGTATAAGTGGTATAGTGTAGTGAAAGTATGTACGTATATATCATATAATTCATACAGTATTATAAGTTAAAAATAATAACAATAATAATAATGATAATAATAATAATAATAATAATAATAAATAATAATAATCAATTTATCAGTTATTCATGTCTGGTGACCGACATGCAGGCTTTTAGTTTATTTAGTTTTGTTGTTGTTGTTGTTTCGTTTTTTTTTTTTTTCTCTTTTCTCCTTCTTCTTTTATTGTGTAAACTTAGTCTAATGGGTGTAAAATATGATTTGTGACTTTTTATTGAATGTTATAAATTAACGTTTAAAGGGTTATTTTGTTTTCAATAAAGTTGTTAAGAAAAGAAAATCTATAAAGTCCCCGTTCGCGGTTAAAGGGTTAAGTCCGACATGAAGAACGTCTAATGCACTTGAGGTTTTATTCCTCAAAATGCATCGTCCTTGTCTTACAAGAATAACCTATGTGGTGACTGTTAGCACATGTCGAAATTTACATTGCATTATCTATATGGCGACCGAAAGCAAAAATATGTCAACACAAAATCGACAATTCAGCTACGTTTTATTTTAAATGAAATCTAAACAGTACAATGGATTCACAGTACTTTTCTGAATTAGCAAAACGAGAACGAAAAAGGCAAACCTTTGAGGCTAAAGACTTGCGATGCATCTCTACAAAAAGCTACTCCGGAATTAATTGCCCATAAAGGGGAAATAAACATCGAATGAACAGGTCGCGGAACAAGCTTACTTCGAGAACATCGTTGTCCTTGATCCTTTCTTTGCTAAATCACTTTTAACTGGCGACGTGACGCCGCCCTCAACCCAGCCGTAATCGGCTATTTCAATGAGCGCGCGCCGTCGTCCTTGCCAATGCGTTGGGTTTGCTAAATCACTCTAGTGTTTGTAATATTCTGCTCCTCCAGCAATTTTCTAAGCTCGATTTGTTTTAAGACATTATTCAAAGTTAATTTTTTGTCTTGCTGTTCGCATTATCTTGTCATATCGGCGTAACTGGCTATATCTCATGACAGAGGCTCTATCTACGCGATTTTATCAATGAGAATTATGGCGAGGTATTACCAAAAAACGTACAATCTTGTGCGTTACTTTATAATTAGTAAGGATCCTAGTGTTTAAAAGTGGTACGTGATCAGCAACTCTTGCCTCCCGAAAATCTAGGTATTTATGAATGTGCTTTTGAGGGTATGGAAGTCAAGTTTGGCATTAGTCTAGCGCATGAAATGATTCCTTATTCGAAACCCCGTGACTTTTGTTGAAGTAAAAAGGGAGTTAAGAAACCACGATAGCAACTTACAACAACGAAAACACCGCAAACAGTAGGTTTGATGAGCTAAGACAATTGTTCTGCAGACTTTACGTTCTACAATTGGTACATTTCTTCGCCGTCCTTTAACACAAAACAACGTGAAATGGCCAAATTTACGGTTTTGCGAAGAACGTGAGTTCATGGGGGTAAACTTTCTACAGCTCCTGTTTATTTAATTTCTGACTCGCTCACCCACACAAGATCAACAGTTTAGAACTGATGTTCTCTTTACAGTTGCCGTTGCTATCTTCTTTGCTTAAGCGCCCTATTGGTCGCCTCGGGGTGACCCAGAATATCGATATTTGCTATATATCTAGGCTTTCGCTCAGCTAAACGAGCACTATGATTGGTAGATTCCTGGTCACGTGCCCTTGATCAAATTGAAATTTGTCCCGTCCCGGGTGCAATTCTTCAGCTGTTGCCGCGCCGGATGCAACGGCACGTGATCAGTGCATGTCTAAAAAGTGGCGCTATCTTTAGCACATGCTCACGTCAGCTTGAAAGATTTGTAAATTATACCTTCAACAGGCTTGTTTATAAAGAAATTGTGTTCTTCTAATATAGTGCCGTATTGGTTTGTTTGTTTTGCTGTGATTGTTCACGTGAAAGTCTAGAAAGTCTAGTCTGACTAGCAAAGCACCTCAAATATGGTCCCTCATTAAACTAGTAAAGACTTTCGGGAAAACAAAACTAACTGTTTCCTTTGGAACCATACAATAAGTGTCTAATGTATGACGCTTGTGTTGGGTCTTGATCATTCTCAGTCCGTGCCACAGTAACGGAGATGACAGGGATGTTCAGGAGGTGTGCCATTGATAAAGTACAAGTAGTAACTGGAGCAGTTCAGGACTTGAATATTGATGGACCAATGGCAACAGTCTGAAACCCAACTGAAGCAAACCTGCCTGGTGACTTTACCATCTCCCGCGGTCGGATGAGAACCATTTAACCAGCCTGTGGCATGGGTGCCACATCTGTTGTCAGGAACGCATGAAGTAGGCATTTTTGTTCCTGCGTTGCCTTGGAAACGGAACCACGCTGGTCCAAGCGCGTTATCACAACGGAGAGGTGAGGAGCCATGCGTGACTTTCCGGTCACCTCTGCTCAATGTTTGATAGTTTAGACATTCTGAAATGTGACATGAGATTAACTAAACCTTCCGATCCAAAACTGGAGCATTGATATAATCTAAACCTCTCGCTTGCCTGACTAAAATTAGGAGGGGGAAAGGAAAAATTCCATAGTTTGATAAGGTTTCCCTAGTGGGCTGTATTGAATTCCTGGCCCAAATTTCAAGACATCAATATATAAACGTACTCACAACTTAACTAAGAAGGGTTTCGAAGCGTCGTCAAAATATAAGTTCAGTCTTTAGTCTAAGTTTCATAGCTATTTAGACGAGATTTCACAAGATTAGCAGGTCACAGAGCAGTTCAAAACTTTCTCACTTTTTTATAATAAATGCGTGATACTTCAATGTATAGTGATACTTGCCGTCTGGTAAACAGTATGTTTGACCGTCTCCATGGTAACCTGGCTTACAGGTGCAATTGTACGAGCCAACAGTATTTGAACATACAGCCCTGGCACTGACACAGTTGTGAGCACCGCTGACGCATTCATCGATGTCTAACAGAAACAAAGAACCAAGATGGCGTTAACAAAACTGTCACAAGAACCATGCCACCGTTGCTTTGTCAGTGACAGAAAAGCGTAGGAGCTGGCTAAAGTTATACTCCACTAGCTCACAAGGAGCATAAATCCGGATGGGGGATTGCAGTGGTAGGGTGAACCTGAGGAGAGATTGGGCTGTGTAGTATTTGATTATCCCAAAACATTAAATGTTTCATGCCCTACCAGCACAGGTGAAGCCATTTCCAGTAAAACCAGTTTTGCAGGTGCAATTAAACGACCCTGGGGTGTTCTGACAGAAGGCATTGACATCACATACAGGCACTGAGGCATTGCATTCGTCGATGTCTGAGATTGAATATCAAGATATTGTTATTATAAATAGACTTAAGTTTTAGATTGAATATATGGATAATCATATACATTTGACTGCGAGTGAAACATTCTGATGCACCAATCCCAGGCCTCTCCATTACCTGTACAGTACTCCACTACCATACATTGATATCCACCAGGGAGCAGTTCAAATAAGTTGTACAATTAACATGATTTATTCGCCTTTATCAATTGATCCAGGACAGTTTATTCAGTTAGTAGCAAGCTTTGAGAAGCGGAACCCATGAATTCCTTTTCCGTGGTCATCATGGCTAGCGGTATTACTCGTGGGTGCGTACGCACGACTTTGTTGCCCAACATGGCGGCCATACTCCAGCTAATCTACAATCCTGGACAAAACTACTTGAGAAATAGGCCTCTTTTGGTGCAATCAATCCGTCCCCAATATGTGTGGGTCAACAATATTCCTAAACTAACGCCCCCCACCCCATTTTCAATGTTGAAGCTGGAAAGCCGTCATGGTCAGGGAAATGGTTCGCAGAGTCACTTGCAGCTCTTCAGTTGGGTTTGATTGGCTCAATTTCAGTTCCTTTGTTAATTAACCAATCAGAATCGTCTGTTGTTTACCTCTTTTTTGCACTGAATTACCTTTTTTCTTCATCGTGTTTCCTAAAAGCTGCATTTCTCTTAGCCAATCAGAATCGAGAAAAATTTTCATGTATATTATTAACGGAGATACCGAAAGAGTTTTTGAACTTAACTAAACGACATTGAAAATATGTATTCAACAACAAGTGTCACGGGCTCACGGGCCAGTCTATTCAAAACAAACTGAACAAACAAGAACTTCAGCTAAAATTTGCAGCAATAATCCAACATTGAAAATCTTTCCAGCGATCAGTAACACTTTTTAAAAAATTAACACACATTAACAATGTTTGACCTGCACTCGATGCAATGTATTAATCACCAGCTTCAAACTTTTCACTTACAGATATCATGTTTTGTAAAAAATGAGAAGAATCGCCGTTCTTGTTGTTTTTTTTATTCTGTTCGGCCGCGGTTCCAGTTTTTGTTCGGCCGCGGTTCCAGTTTCTGTTCGGCCGCGGTTCCAGTTTTTGTTCCACGCATCGAGACAAATTTCTATAAGCCATTTATTGAAGCATAACCTGGTCATTTCTCTTGCTTATCTCTCATATATCTTGTTTCCGACCAGGTCTGGTTTCAGGCCATCAAAATAAATTGAAATTGTGTCTTCATTTCATGAAATTCGCCCATGCTGCTGTTGTTTTGTTGTATTACAAATTCGCTTCCTTCGGCTCGTACACTGAGTAATATAACGGAAGCACTGATGTTTTATCGCGCTTTCAACCAGTCCGTCGATCCTTACAAATATCAGATATAGTCTACAAAGTAAGACGCGACCTACGTCAAGAGATTCACTGCAAGAGTACACTGTATTTACCAGGAAAAAATCGACACAAAGCCAATCAAACGGGAGAGCAAGTATCGAAAGCATCACTAACTTTGTATCGATATGGGCGCGCATTCAGTGACAACTCTTATCACGACGCATCGGAGAACGATCAAATTATCAGCAATGTCAAGTAAGTTTCACTTTAAAGAAGCAAACTGCCTGGGTGATTGAATTGTTCTAAGGCTGATTTCTCAGTTCTTTGCACCAGATTTCATTCCTGATAAGAATCCTCAATACCTTTTTCACATTTGATATACAAAGTACTGCACAGCGCCTTGACTTTCCCCCTCGCACGCTATTGCTTAATCGACTCTCAGTACAATCCATTTTTAACCGAAATTAATGAGCTTGCTATTGAGGGCATCCACGCAAACATATAAAAGAATCTGTTGTTCCATTTTCGCAGTTCCCTGACGGAAGGCTTTTGGACTGAATTTCAATTTATTGCGCCTAGAAATTGCTATTCTGAACTGAATAAAAGGATGTACCCCTTCTATTTCGAGACAGTGTTTTTCTTCCAATTCACCTCTGCAGCTTTCAGCCTTTGCCGACAGATTTCCGAACAGTTTCTCAGTTTTCTTCCAGAACTCTTCTGGACTACCAAGAAAAAGAAAGGTCCTCACCTATATCAATACATTTGTCTCCACTCCACAGCGGTTTGCACGAACAGGAAAAAGTTTCCTTTTCCTTGTTAAACAAACAGGAACCTCCGTTGCGGCAGCCGGTCATCCAACAGCCCTGCATATTAAACAGTTTCCCCATATTATAAAGTATGAAAATGATTAAACACTGAAGTTGTAGACAGATATACAGATAGACAGACAGAAAGACAGACAGATAGACAGAACTAGGAAATCGGTCATGAAACTACCTTGAGAAGCTTTGAGAAGGTAACGCCTGGTTCGTCAATAAGCTTGTTGTCTCTTTTGGCAATACCACTGTCATGTTTGTTCAGCTCGCATATTCCTTTGTCTCTCTGCTTGGAAGCCTCCTTAAAGTTTGAGGAGGTACACCAGGAGTTTGACAAACATGAGTGGCTACATGACAATGAACTGTGCGACATAAAACTTTGAACAACATGACCCGGTAGTCGCTTGTTTTGTAGCGTTTCGTTGTACACAGATCGAGACAACGAGTTTTGTTCAGCAGCAAAAACTGTGGCATGGATAACAATTTCTTCCAAAACGACAAGCAACCAAATCAGCTTAGAACGATTTTGCCGCATTGTAGACCTTCTCATATGTGTTGTCACCAACTGAGGTGAATAAAGTCTGTTTTCTTGTTTTTATGTGAAACATTAAAAAACCAGACGGTAAAAGTAATTAGCAATCAGCAATGAAAGTGGTCACGGGTGTGATTGACAACCGGAAAAACTGTCTTTTAATTATGTGCATTTTTAGTTGAATACACAAAAATAACAATATTCGTCAGTTATCGGCGGTACATTTAAAGCTAGTAAGCACCTGTTTTTATATGAGCAGAGACATCTAATATCATATGAGGGTCTGGATGGGGTTTCAAATGTCAGTTGTCAGTTAAAATGTCGGTCATTTCTCAGTTATCAGTTAAATATAAATATTTGGCCATTTGTCAGTTGTCAGTTAACTGAATATTAATTACTAAGTAATAACCTTAACACAAGCCATCCTGTTTTCACCTGGCCCCAGTTGTTCAAAGATCGAATAACTCTATCCTGCAGATAAAACGCCATCCAGTGGATAAAATGTATCGCATCTGATACTTTTTATCCGCTTGATAGCGACTTATCCGCTTTATAGAGTTATCCGATCTTTGAACAACTGGGACTTGGTTTATAGTTTGTGGTAATTTAAGTATACCAAAGGCTTTCCCAGAACAACAGGTTCCTTTTATAGCCACAGTTTTAAATTCAGAAAAATTAAAATACTGTGGCCTCTGGCACTTGAATGACATACTGTGGCCTCTGGCACTTGAATGACAGAATGGGTTTGATCGACTAGAGTTAGTAGAAAATTGTGTGGAAGAAATTAAAACTTGTCAGTTTGTCTGATAAAAATGTTGAATGAATTTCTTAGTGAGGACAATCACGACGGAAAAAGCAAAATACTTTAAATACACTGGATGTGGACACTGGACGTTAAATGTTATGAGAAAAGCAGAGACGAATAATAAATAATAAATTATGATAACCGTCTCAACTTACGACTCTCCCTGCTACAACTAGCATAAGATCTCCGTTTAAGCACCAAGTAGGGCTGGGTGGGGAGATGGAAAACTAAAAATCAAAACCACTAATGGATTGTAACGGCCAATTGCACCCCACCAGCCATGACACGAGCGAAAATACCATAGAATTAAATCATCACATGAAAAAGAAAACGACGTTTTCTTTTCAATTCATCTCTAATAAGCTCCGCCCCCTATCCCGAATAAGCACCTACCTCCCGGCCAAAATAGGAAATAAGCACCCCTTCTAGAATAAGCGCCCTTCTCAGTGAATCGTGATCAGATACACCATTTTGCTAATGATCAGCTCCTGGTGAAATATGGGTAGATCCAGTCCTTTGTGGGGCCAAACGGCCATTTTAGGACTGGCGTAATTTGAAATTGTCATTTTGACCGTTTGCCCTCACAAAGGACTGGATCTACTCACAATCCACCAGGAACCCCGCTATTTCCAAAAGAGCCTTGAAAACTCAACTTCTGAACGAATTTTTATGCCAACAATGATTTTATTTTTAGTCAAATAATTTATATTGGATATGAGGAGCTATATCGTATGTAGTTAGTTATTTTAATGTAATTTAAATGCATAAAATAGCTTTTTAGCTTTTTCTATTATCTGTTATTTTACTTGATCACTGAAAAGCCTCAGATGGGGATGTGTTCAATAAATGTATGTATGTATGTAACTGATCATTAGTAAGATGTTGCATTGGATCATTGGGGCATTCGACAAAATCAGGAACCAATCGCTAGTAATTGTCGAGGTAAACATATTTATACTCGAACAATCTCGTTACATGCCCCTGGGAGATTCACGGAAGGAAATTGGGGTGCGTCCTTTTGGAATGATCCAGGTTAGGATCAATGATCCAAGATCACTCGGATCATGGTGCATCAAAGGAACCGAGGAATCCATTCTGGACAAGGATATTATTGGCCTTATAAATAATGTTGAGGGTAATCCACAGGGATCAGTTTTTTGTCCACACCCCCCAACCGCCCTTACAAATTATCATTCCGGAGAAGAAACACAATTTATTTTTTAAATGGCTTCGTGTTGTATACATTAACATCCGTTCTTGAGAAAAAGGTATTCTTTGACTATACAACTGAAATTACGCGCGCACACATGTATATGTTTTGGATGTTGACGTTAGTTTTAGCTTGACTGGACAAAATTGCCATGATAACGTTGAATCGTCAACTTTTTTTTCGCTATAAATTTCCTCCAGAATTTTCTCGTTTTAGATAATCTTGTTAGTGACTTTAGCCCTATGAAAACTGAAAAATATTTACATTTTTATTATTATTTTTTATCATAATTATTATCATCATCATCATCAAGCATAAAACTGTAAAAACGAACGATAAAATCCGACGTTTCGGAGTAGTCATGACTCCATTATCAAGGAAAATATAAACGAGATCATGCAAATTACAGCATTTAAAGCGATTTTGGCGCGAAAAAATTAACATAAGAGGGTGCGAAATGCTGTTTATAAGAGCTTTAAAGCCAAATCTCAACGTGCAATCAGACTCCATTCGTGCGAAAGTATTTTTATAATCTTCGCACCCTCTTATGTTAATTTTTTCGCGCCAAAATCGCTTTAAATGCTGTAATTTGCATGATCTCGTTTATATTTTCCTTGATAATGGAGTCATGACTACTCCGAAA
This sequence comes from Pachyseris speciosa, assembly GCA_016490735.1. Lineage (NCBI taxonomy): Eukaryota > Metazoa > Cnidaria > Anthozoa > Scleractinia > Pachyseridae > Pachyseris > Pachyseris speciosa. Next base: position 603,815 of record JAEMWC010000136.1, on the reverse strand, counting down.
CGTCGGATTTTATCGTTCGTTTTTACAGTTTTATGCTTTAAGAAACCTCTTTTAATATCATCATCATCATCATCATTACTATTATTATTTACACTTTTACAACCCGTCTCACTTGAAACCAATGATGATGATGGGAGTCGTAGAAGACATCGAGCAATACCGAGTGCAACCCAAATTTTGGACTACTTGCGGGCTTACACAGGTGATGACATCGTGGCTATCGCCTCTCTGGAAAAGTACCCAGCGAGGACTCGAACCCGACAAGCTCGCATGCTAGGCGATAGCGATGCCCACTTGACCACACGTACCCAGCAGAATTAATAAGAACTATTCTGTTTACTCCAAATGAGTACATAAAATGCTCACTATTTGAGAAATGAAATGCATGCGTTTATCGAAAGGTTTAGAATTCGACATCAGTCGTAGAAATCTCCGAAGTGACTCATCGACCCTTATTTTACATAAAAATTGAAACAGATTGAAACGAACGTGAGCTTTGAAAGCAACTTTCCAAGAGTGGTGCGTGGCAAGATTCACGCCGCTCAAGTCAAGTGAAGAAATTCGTGACCCCAAAACCGAATATAAAATAAGAAACAGAGCCCATTCCTAGACTCTGTGCCTTACTGCCCGATTAAAAGCAGATTTCAAACTATCCTCGACATATCTGTCTCAAAACGGAGGCAAACCATTTAGTCGACTTAAGCATATATTTAGCCAATGAGTGTGTTAGTTATAAGAGCTACGCAAACTCCAGAATGAATGAATATGTCTGAGTAATGTACACGGAGTCTTAGATGGAAAAATTATTTAAAAGGCCAAAATATGCCAATATAAAGGAGAGTCCATGTCAGCTTATTTACGAAAATAATAATGAGAGACACGTGTCATATGTAGGTGTTATTCTGTTTTAAAACTATCTTAAACTCTCCTTGGAATATCTACTTCAAACGTAGGGTAAAAGACTTTTTTCGTCTTAAACATACGTTTAGCTAATTAATGAGTATGTTAGTAAAGAGCTGCATGAGCTCCGTGATCCAAAAGAGCTGTACGTGTATGTCTGAACTGGCTGAAATTACTTACAAACTACATGGCTGACATGGTGCTTGTCTAAAACTGGATCAGACTATCACGTGAGTTCTCACGTTATGCCCCCACGATCTGAACATTGAACTCTTGCAGTTTTCTGAGAATGTCGTCTCATAAAGAAAGTGAGGTCTTATTCTCGATTTAACACTCTACGAAGTTGTCCTACGTGACTGTATATGGCTTACACATTTGGCGCCGAGACTCGGGAACTCAAAAACTTGGACTTAAAATCGCCCTCGAAGAGGTCTTATGTGCAGATTGTTAAGTAAGGGCGAATCTGAAGATTCGCGGAAACCATGACTGGGAAGAAAAAGCTGAAGACTCTGATAGAGTTTCGCGACAGCCATCGAAATTTTGTGCGGAAAACAGTGGTGGATGCTCAAGAATTAATCGCTGGAGAGAATCCTATGAAACGAAGTGTTCGGAGGTTTAGGTTCTGGATCGTGACATAGTTCAGCTTCTAGAGGACGAGTCAGTGATTGATACCGATGTTTCTGAGAGCTGTAATCTAACAAGTGCTATTCAGGAGTGTATCGTGGATTTAGAATCTACATTGGCAGCGCAAGAATCACAAGGAGAGAATCAGCAATTGCCCTCAGTCTCTTTCTCCAGAAAGCATGCGAATTTCCTAAGTTGCACGGAAAGCTACCTAAGCTTGAGCTGAGAAAATTGCACGGAAACCGCCCCGTCGAGTGATAATCCTTTCGGAAATCTTTCCAGTCAGCAGTTTTACAAGAATCCAGTGAATCAATTCAACTATCTAAAGTCTCTCCTCGCAGGCACTGCCCAAAGTGTCGTCGCTGGCCTTGCCCTAACGAGCGCTAACTTCGAAAAGGCCTTCGAATTGCTGAAATGAAGATTCGGAAACCGACAGACTGTGATCTCTAGCCATATGGAGGCGCTCATAAAAATTCCCAAGATGACATCGATAAGTGAAGTTAATTCAGTAAAACAAAGGCGGAAGAAGAGTGAGTTCTACACGGTGATAACAGCTAGCACTTTTAATCGCTTTTATTGATCATATTGATTATATATGTAGTAAGATAAGTAAGAATTTGAATATTATAACCAGGTTAAAGCGTTACCTGACGTCCAAATCACTTTTCTTTGTTTACTATTCTCTGATATATGGATCTTTACCTTTATTATGGTTGTCTTTTGTGTGGAAACAATTAAGATGCCCCTCTATCAAAGGTTGTGAAATTAGTACAAAACAAAGCTGCTCGTATAATTAACGATGTTCCCCTTATGGAACCAGTAACTCCTCATTCGGTAGCTCTGCGTTTATTCAAACTTCCCGATATAGTTAAACTTAGCACATGTTTGTTGTTCTATGAGTTCTTTAATGATGATAAAGTTCTGACTTTACGCTCTGAGCGGCATAGTTATCATACTCGTAGTGCCTTATCTGATCATCTAATTTTTGAATCGTAAACTTGTTTTCTGCTGTCCCAAGTATAACTATCTTGTATCTAGTTCTTTGCTGTCATAATATACAATTTTACTAAGGGGCACAATATTAGTCTACCTAGATGTGCCCCTGGGACATATAAAATTTTATTTTCTGCCGTTCGAATTCAGAGGTTGAAAAATCCCCCGTGCTTAGTAGCTCGAGGTGAGTATTCAACGCTTTTATTTATTTATTTATTTATTTATTTATTTATTTATTTATTAATTTATTTAATCAATTTGCCAACAAAGGCAGGTGACAACACAATAGAACATTAAGTCCCCTACAAGGTGTATCACCCAACCCAACTCACATCATCAATATCAAAGTAGCGGACATTTAATTTAAGTCATATCACACATTCTGTTGCAAATTACTATAAAGTCTGGCTTTTATATGGGTAGATATCAGCGACAATCTCTCTGGGGACCTGAGTGACCAGGATACTGTTTCAACATATGAAACACCGACCGTCATGCAGACAGCAGAAGGTACACTGCTGGTTTCTATCGCCCATATGCCTACGAAATTGACTCGAGTTCAACTTCGCAGGCAGTTAAATGTTTCGTACGGTATGGGGGCAAGAATAAAGTCTGGCTACCATGCACGTTGTAGGTCCGTCGGCGGCAAATTAAAGCCATTTCTAGCAGCTACATTATGGACAGAAGAGACTAAATGACGAATAGATGTGATAAGAAACCGACTATGAACTCTACAATAAGTGAATATGAAATTGCGTAGATCACACGATTATTAAACTGTGAATTAAAGAACTCCAATTTTTCGAAAGCATGGCTTACAAAAAGTTGTTGGTTTGGAAAAATATCACGTAAGCAATCGAATGTCAGCTTAAACTGTTGCCATCAAATGGTACTGATCTTCTCTTAAATATGAAAAAGAAATCACAAATGCTGAAGGACAGCAAGGACAGTAAAAGCGACCCCCCCCCCCCCTCCCCTCCACCCTCCAATCGAGGCTAAATGGGGAAATACTGGTTTGCTGCTTTTCCGTTTCAAGTGCAGGTGGTAGTAGGGTGTGCTCGTCTTGCCTATAAGGGATTACAATTATATGGGTCCTTGAGCGGTACCGGGATTTCAATTAAATCAAGCAAAGCCTGCAACATGTTACTCGTTTTAGGCAGCATTCCTTCGAGCATTCTTTCCGTTTTCATTGTGGATCGCAGGGTCCTATGCAAATAGTGTTTCTAATCTTCCGCCCCCAGCAACTTTTTAGGCTCGGTTTCTTTTAAAACATTATTCAAAGTTACCTTTTTGTCTTGCTGTTTGCATCCTTTTACCAATCGGCGTAACTGCCTGCATTTCACGAGGCTCTATCTGAGAGATTTTATTAGTGAAAATTATAACGTATTTTTACGCAACATCGTACAATCCTACGCGTTTGTAATTAGATCCTTTTGTGGTGGTACCTGAACATAAACTCTTGGCTCACGAAAATCTAGATTTTGATGAGGGTACTTCAGTTTTCAGGGTATGGAGATTAAGTTTCACATCAGGCATGCGCATTTATAAAATTATTCCTTATTCGGTCCCTCCTAGTTGTTGCTAAAGTAAATAAGGAGCTAAGCAACCACGACAGCAGCAGCAACGAGAACACAGCAAAAATAGGTTTAACGAGCAAAAAACAATGGCTCTCCAGGTGCGTTTTACATTTCGGCAGATTTCTTTGCCTTCCTCTGCAAAACAGCAACTTGAAATGACCAAATTCAAGGTTATGCGGAGAACGTGAGTTCATGGGGGTGAATTTTCGTTCGTTCTACTTCAACACCACTCCTGTTAATTTACTCAGTCCTGGGTAGTTCACCTACACAAGTACAGCAACATAGAAATGACACTTTTGTTTCCGTTGTCGATGCTTATAAGCTCAATATGGTTCGCTTCGGAGTGAGAATGAGAGTAAAGGTACATCGGGAGCCCATGATTAGGAGCGTACAACTCCTATACTAAGCCCATGTAACGGCATTTTTACAGACCGATCTATTTTAGACTATATTTTCCTGCAGTAAATGGCAACGAGGACGGCAACGGGAACGAGCAACACAAAACAAAAGGTTTAATGACCGAAAACAAAGGCTTTGCACGTGCAGATACTTGTAATGTTATTGGGGCTCCTGTGGGAGTCTGATATTCGCGGTAAAGTCAATCCAAAAACAAATTGGTCTGTAAAAACGCCGTGACGAGAATTTAGTTTTGTTGTACGCTCCTAGTGGTGGGCTCCTAGGTACACGACGGTCGTATAATGCTTGTGTTGGGTCTTGATCACTTTCAGTCCGCGCCACAGTAACGGAGATGACAGCGCTACTCAGGAGGTGTTCCACTGATAAAGTACAAGTAGTAACTGGCGCAGTTCAGAACTTGAATGCTGATGGACCATTGGCAGCAGTTTGAGCTGAAGTTGAAGCAGACCTGCCTGGTGACTTGTCCATCTCCCACAGTCGGATGAGCACCTTTTAACCACCCTGTGGAATGGGTGCTGCATCTGTTGTCAGGAACGCATGAAGTAGGCATTTTTGTTCCTGCGTTGCCTTGGAAACGGAACCACGCTGGTCCAAGTGTGTTATCACAAAGGAGAGGTGAAGCGCCATGCGTCACTTTCCGGTCACCGTTGCTCAATGTTTGATAGTTTAGGCATTCTGAAATGCGATATGAGGTTAATTAAACCTTTCAGTCCAAAAATCGAGCATTGATATATTCTAAACCTCTTACTTGCCTGACTAAAATTAGGAGGAAGAAAGGGGAAATTCCATGGTTTGATAAAGTTTGCCTAATCATTAGGCAAACTTTATCAAACCATGGAATTTCCCCTTTCTTCCTCCTAATTTTAGTCAGGCAAGTAAGAGCTGCATTGAATTTCAGGCCCGAGTTTCATAATGGTAATTGAACTGAGTGGAGTGCAATTTGGTCTGAAATCATACGCGTGATTTCAAAATCGAACGAGCGCGCAGCGCGAGTACGATTTGAAATCACAAGTATGATTTCAGACCAAAATTGCATGACATGAAGTTCAGTTACCACTTTGTTACATCCATTTTCAAATCATACAGTTTTTTTTTTTGCTAATATTAATATTTGCTTATCCATGAAATTTGATAGGTTAGTATTATTTCATTTTGATGGGTTACGGAAAGGATGCGATTTAGAGTACAAAATAGTGCAATTTGGGAATAAATTGCACTGTTGAAAGCCAATCAGATTACAAGGATCACTAGTGATTTGAAAATGGGTGTAATAAAAGACATCAATACATGTATGTACTCACAACTTAAATATAGAAGGGTTTCGACGCGTCGTCAATATATAAGTTCAGTCTTTAGTCTAAGTGGTCTTAGCTATTTAGACAAGATTTCAACAGATTAGCAGGGCACAGAGCAGTTCAGAAATGTCTCACTTTTTTATAGTAAATGATACTTTAATGTACAGTTATACTTGCCGTCTGGTAAACAGTATGTTTGACCGTCTCTATGGTAAACTGGCTTACAGGTGCAATTGTACGAGCCAGCAGTATTTGAACATACAGCCCTGACGCTGATACAGTTGTGAGCACCGCTGGCGCATTCATCGATGTCTTAAAGAAACAAAGAACCAAGATGGCGTTAACAAAACTGTCACAAGAACCATGTCACCGTTGCTTTGTCAGTGACAGAAAAGCGAAGGAACTGGATTAAGTTATACTCCACTAGCTTACAAGGAGCATAAATCCGGATGGGGGATTGCAGTGGTAGGGTGAACCTGAGGAGAGATTGGGCTGGGTAGTATTTGATTATCCCAAAACATAAAATGTTTCATGCCCTAACAGCACAGTTGAAGCCATTTCCAGTAAAACCAGTTTTACAGCTGCAATTAAACGAGCCCGCAGTGTTTTGGCAGAAGGCGTTGACATCACATACAGGCACTGAGGCATTGCATTCGTCGATGTCTGAAATAATTGAATATCAAGATACTGTTATTATAAATAGACCAAAGTTTGAGATTGAATATATGGATAATCATACATTTGACCTGCGAGTCAAAAATTCTGATATACCTAACCCAGGCGTCTCCATTACCTGTACAGTATTCCACCAGCCTACATTGATATCCACCATTGAGCAGTTCAAATATGATGTACAATTACAGTCGAGTCAGGTCAAGCGTACCCCCCACCCCCCCCCCCCTAGATTACATTAATGAGTTGATTATTGAACATTGAACCCGTTAGTCGTTTTGAATAATGCAATCAATTTTGAAATATTCGAATCAAACTTCGATTGCCGATTGGACTAAGCAAAAAAAAGATGCTCCTTATATGGGAAATCGAAGCGTTCAACATGGCGTCCAACCGTGGGTGGAAGTGATAGGTGAAAAACGGTATTGTATATGTTATTATCCATAAGTTTTTTTGCTTTCTACACCCCATAGAGCTTGTAGAAGTCTTATTCGTGATAAAAGGATTTCAGGCGAAGTTCTAGTAAGTTTTCTCGTCAATATGTTTAGTTGTTTACAACGTTGTATGCTGTCAGTTGTGTTTAATTTCGCTCCGTACAAATTTATTATTTTTAGTACTCCTCGAAAAGAACAATATTGTTGGATTTTAAGCGGCTAAAAAAGGTGTGTTCCATTAAAAGAGATGACAGAATTAAAGTCTCGTAAGTCGAACGCGTTTTTCAAACAAATCTACGGACATAGTCCAATCAGCAATTGAAGTTTGATTCAAATATTTCAAAAATGATTGCATCATTCGAAACGACTAATGAGTTCAATGTTCAAATAATCAACTCATTAATGTACTCTACGGGGGTACGCTTGACTTGACTCGACTGTAACATGATTTATTGGCTTTCATCCATTAATCCAGGAAAGTTTTTTCAGTAAGTGACAAACTTCGAGAAGGTTTCAATAGCGGAGCGTCAAACGGAACACCATAATAATAGGGGCCGATGGATTGCTTTTCTTAGAGTCATCATGGCTAGCGGTATTGCTCGTGGTTACGTACGACGTTGTTGCCCAACATGGCGGCCATACTACAGCTAATCTACAATCACGGACAAAGCTACTTAAGGAAATAGGCCTCTTTTGGTGCAACAATCCTTCCCCAATTTGTGCGGGTCAACAAAAAAATAAATAAAATAACGTCCCCTCCCCACCCCATTTTCAATTTTGAAGTTGAAAAGCCGTCATAGTCTTGGAAACTGTAGAGATTCACAATGTAGACTCACACGATCGCCATTTCAGATTCACAGTGTCGATTTTTACTAATCCGATCGCAAGAATACTTTCACAATCACGATGTTCAAGTTACATTGCATAATTAGCATAATCTACATGTCAATCACTAATTTCAGATTATCAGACATCCCTCCCCTATCAGTCGAGTTCCTTAAAATGATGGTGATTCTATAAATATTATCCGTTACCAGAAATCTGTTGAAATCTGTGATCAAAGTAAATCATTGGTAGTATAACTGAAACGATTACAAAAAAAAAGAGGATAGTTATAGTGTTCATGGCTGCAGTCAATTTGACCAGTGATGGCTCAGGATGTCATTGTCTGAAATCCTTAAATTGAGTCTCAAATGTTGATCCTTTGAGTCTCTCCGATCGTCTTGGTAAGGCCGTTACTCCTGGTGGTTCAGGATCTTCCTCAGTTGGCCCTTGAAATGGTTCTGCAGAGTCTGGCTGTGCTGTTTTTTCGGCGGGGCCTTGAAGTGGTTCTGCAGTGTCCGCCTGTGCTGTTCCCAGTTGGTCTGCAACTCGTTCAGGAACTGAGGGGTGTGCATGTCGAATCTGCGGACTTGCGACTCTTTCAGGAACTGAGGGGTGTGCATGTCGTATCTGCGGACTATCCTTATCCTCCATGATTGCCTTCCCAGTTCGCAAAAGTTTGAACTTTGAGGCATCTCTGCAGATGATTCTTTCATCTTTGATCCTCTTTGCCCTAATCTGGGATCCTTTGACTTGCGTGATGATGTAGATACATGGTTCATAAGGTGTTTGGGCTTTGCGTTTGTTTTCGCGTTTGACCACGACTGCGTCACCCACTCAGAGAGTATGGGTTTTCGTGTTGTTTCGTTTATCATGGTAATCCTTGCATTTCTGCTTGTAGTTTCGATCCTGTTCTCGAACTTGCGCGTCCTTGCAGTGGGTTTCAGTTGGAAGATGATCTAATCTTGTCCTCACATCCCAGTTCATCTGTAGCTGATATGGTGTCATCTTCGTAGCGGGGTGTGGTGTGCTACGGTATGCCTGTAACATATCGTAGATGGCTTCTTGGGGATCTATATGATCCTGCCTGGCAAAATCCCTCTACCTGTCCTTGTGCCTTAGGGTGGACGGGTGTGATGCGCTCGTGCTGGAATCCAGATTCTTTTGCAAACTCTGAAAATGCATGTGAATTAAATGGCGGGCCATTGTCAGTCTGTAGGGTTTCCGGGACTCCATGAGTTGAGAAAGTTTTCTTTAATTTCTTTCTTGTTGCCTCAAATGAGGTGGTGGAGACGAATTCTACCTCTGGGTATCTGGAGTACTGGTCTGTTGCTACCAAGGCGTATTGTCCGTTGGGGAATGGTCCACAGAAGTCTGCTTCTACTATTGCCCATGGTCTTGCTGGAAGGGTCGTCATCTTGGCTGGTTCGGTGTGTTTTGTCTCCGTGGTGATTTGGCACTCGAAACATCTCTTCACGAAGTGTTCAATTTGTAGGTTCATGCCTGGCCACCAATACTTGTGTCGGATCATTTCTTTGGTTTTGGAGAGACCAAGGTGTCCTTGTTTGTGCGCGATCCTAATGATCTTCTCTCTTAGGTTTGCTGGTGGAATGATCTTGTCCAGTCGTAGTACGACTCCTTCTGCTTGATACAGCTCTGCTCTCATCTCTATGTCTGGTTTCAACACAGGGTCTTCCTTGTCCCAAATACCAGTGTGCATCGCGTGCGCGATTACAACAGAAACCGTTAGGAGGCGCGAACAACTTTGAATGAGGGGAGGGGGTCTTTCAAACTCAGTTTGGTATTGTTTGCATCTAGAAAGGCTTCTAAGTTCAATTTTCTCAACAGTTTTGTCCAAGATTGTAGGTTGACCAAGACATGTAGGCTTTTATTTAGTTTACAACGTACATCTTTGATTTAGGCAACCATGGTCAAGTGACACCTGTCAATGTAAGGTATCCGTTGACCAGTATTACGTGTCCATATCTTGGGTTCAAGTTTGGAGCCCATCGAAGTCAAATTCCGTCCCTTCGCATACTAGTCGGGTGTGATGACCACTACACCATCAGGACAACGATGCTGGCAACACGGCAATCGAAGATGTGAGTTACATGATCGAAGACGTGGTATCCCGGGAAATTTTACTTCCAAGATGACAAGGCAGGGGAAGCCTATAACTCCATTTGAAACCCAACTAAGGATCAATTACTGATACAGGACCGAAGTCAACTTAGCGGATGACAAAGGAGGATCCAGGTAATAAAAAAATCTTGGGTCTGGCATCCTTCGTGCGACTATTTAACTCACAAACAAATTGACTCAGACGTAATTGAGGCTTTGGCATCTGATGTTTGAGTTGCACTGCTGGGCACAGTGTTTTTCTCCTCAAAGACGTGACCCTGTGACATCATACCATATATGGAATATTCGCTTCTGCATTGCTGAGCGATCACGTGACACAATAGAAATATAGCTGTTGTCACGTAACAGTGCGGGTTCTTAGCCATGTTAAAGACAGGGAGCAAGCAAGACGAGGCAAAACTGCAGAATCTGTAAAAAGTAACAAAATTTTGAGAATACTATAGAGGCTTCAGTTGTTACAATATTTCTCTCGGTTATCACTCAGTGATGATTTCAATATCGTCTGGTGCCAACAAGTGTTTTGATCAAAAATGGACGAAATGGTAGGAGTTGTCAACTGAACTGAAGACCGATTGCGCCCACATACTGCCAAATAATATAGTATAAAAATACATTAGCTATAATGAATTATAAGAAATATCTATAAAATCTAATACTAAAAATACACAATTGACCATCTCCCCGGTCCCCAAAGGAAAAAAATGTATAAAAAGAACTCTAAAATTTGCAAACATGCCATTCCTAAGAATTACTTGCTGTAAGCTAAATTAAAAAGACATGTCTTCAAATATTTTTTTTTTTAAATGCCGAGTGATGTTATTTCCCGAATATTTGATGGAAGGCTGTTCCACAGTGAGGGGGCAGCAGCATAAAATGAACGAGCTCCTAATGTAGATAGCATGCGCCCCTTGGGGCAAATCGCTCCAGTTGGCCGCATTGGCATTAACATACTGTCTATGTTTACATCCCATAATATAGTTTTTTTTTCCACTTTCGTAGCGACTATTCACTCGTTTTGAATTGTGTTTTGTTTTTTTTGTTTTTGATTTTGTTTTGTTTTTTCTTTTTGCATGTTTGTTTGATTGTTTTTTGCGTGAAAGATCACAGTAAAAAGTTCATTTTTATGGAGAAAAATAAAAAAATCGAAATTTTTTAACCCTGAACGTACACGGTAACCTGAAATACAATCAATAATTTATGTCTAGGAAGTATCAGTTCTGTCAAAAACATTTTGTAATTAATATTTCCAAAATAAAAATTGCTGAAAACAAAATAAATATAATATAAAAATCGAAAAACGAAACAAAGCTCTTGGGATTGCTCTACGATTGTGGGTTTATCGTACGTTTGTATTATTTTAGGGTTTTTTTAGTTTTATTGTTTGGTAACGAATGGAACAAGGTAATCATTATTTCTATGCAGTGAGGCGTCTTTATAGATCAAAATATTGGCATAGGGAGCCGATCTCGTTCAATCGTCGACTAGTTTTAAAGGCCTTAAATAGGTATTTGATCAATATATTGTTTCTTTCCCATGCTATAGGTTTCTTGCGACACAGTGTTTTTAGTTGGAAACCCACAGAACGGGTTAACAATTCTCCAGGACTATTTGCTCTTTGTTTGTTTCAGAATTTCTACACTTAAACCCAGAAGGTGCCGGTTTTAATCACAAAGGAAACTTTTCAATCATAGAACGAATAACCATCACCCTAGGCTAAGTTTGATCGCGATGTTTAATTTTAAAACAACCACCCAAGGTCAAACATTTTCGTGCAACACGATGTTGAATGAAAAATGAAAATGAATAAAAATGGCTCTTATCTTTCCTGTCATGCATGTCAAGCCAGCTGTCGCTTGCTCGGGTGGGTGAAGTGCAAGGCCACTGGGGTGGGTGGAGTACAAGGCAACTGGGGTGGGTGGTGTACAAGGCCACTGGGGTGGGTGGAGTACAAGGCCACTGGGGTGGCTGGAGTACAAGGCCACTGGGGTGGGTGGAGTACAAGGCCACTGGGGTAGGTGTAATATCATATATGTGTGTTTTCAAACTAAATAAAACCAATTCACCGTAGCAGTTTCGAAAGAACCAAGTAAACATTAATTATTTGCTTTAGTCAACGCAATTAAGGATTGAGAAGACAAAAGAAAAAAAGAGAAAAGGTTAGCTATTCGGATTTCGGTGTCAATGGTATTGTGGTGAATAACATGTGGGCTACATTTGAAATTTCTCATGATTCACTGAAACTCTTTTATAAAATATTTATGACCTATAGAAGAAGGGCGCTTATTAAGTTTTTCTTAAGACGAACTGTAACTTCATTTTGGCTGATGCACATAAAAGATCTCTGAACACGGAGAGAGAAATAACTGGAAGGGACTTGCGGAAAACAGATTGTTCTGCTATATGCATCAATTCCGTTGTAGTTGAAACTTATAAGATTGGAAATAAAGTGACAATGGAAACAGGTTTTCCTTGTATCCCTGCTATTTAAGAAAGTGAAGGGGAGGGGAGAGGGGCGCTTATTCGGGGAAGGGCGCTTATTCGAGCGTGGGTGCTTATTCGCCGAGGAAATACGGTAACTGTGTCGTCTCAACAAATACCATAATTGCAATTTTTAAACAGCTCAAGTAACAAGAGCGGCTTCATAAAGTTTTAACCAACCGCCAATTATTCAACGGATTTCAAAAGCCTCATATCAGTAAAACAAACGCTGAGAAACCACCACTTCTACATGGTGATAATGGCACTTTTGATCGCTTTTATTTATGCTCAAAACTAAGTTCCTAAATATCGCCTTTTGAGCGGCATATTGAATAGCCGACGCAGCCTTTTGAAAAGAATGATACTATACCACACAAACAAAGATTGGTATGTCTGTGTAGGCCAGCATCTGATATTACAGCAACCGCGAAAGGCGTTATCGATTGAATGCTTCACATATTACTGACATTGAACGACAACAAAATTAATGTTTACAATTCTTCACACATTTGAACTCATCTGTTAGATTTAAGCTTCATTTAATTGTCTAGAATAAGAAATGTATTCTAAAATTCCCTTTCATAAGAAGTATTGAAATTGTCGCCAACGAAGAATTGTTAAAGTTGTGTTGTGTTGTGTTGACATATGTGAAATACTTAGGAGTTCTAATTGACGGTAATCTCTCCTGGAAGCACCATATTAACGAAAATAAGTAAAGGTACTGGTATTATTTCTAGGCTCAGACACTTGTTACCGCAGACTACTCTTTAAACATTTACCGCTCGCTCATCGAACCGTACATTTCCTATGGTCTCGTTGCTTGGGGCCAATCCGTGAATGCACATCTAAACAAAGTTCTCACTTTACAAAAGCGGGTTCTTCGTCTAATGTATTTTTCCGATTATAGAACTCATACTGCTCCTCTATTTGCTTGTTCGGGAATTCTGCCGATAAAAATGCTCTACTTTAAATTGGTTTCCTCTCTCCTATATGACATTGTAAATCATTGTGCCCCTCCCAATATTTCTGAACTGTTTACTCGCTCTGAACAGGTTCATTCCTACTCTACTCGTTTTTCAGTAGCTGGTAACTTCTATATAAAACAGGCGACAACAAATCATCAATTGCTTTCTATGGAATGGTATCCCCCTTGAACTTCGTAAGCTAAGGAAAGCACCCTTTAAACGGAAACTGACTCACTTGCTTTTGAAGATTCTTGAAACTGAGGAGATGAATGTTGATTTGCGCTATATTGACCTTTGCCGCTCATTTTACCTAATTAGCTTCTCTTTGACTTTTTGTCAATCTCTAATCCTTATTTTTCCCTCAGGCTAATGTAATGTAGACATCTTTATATATGCGTAAGGCCCGGTTCAAACGTCGAACTTCTCATGTACCAAATCTAATGCAAATGAGAAAAATCTATTGTTTTCGCTCATTTGCATTAGATTCGGCACATGAGAAGTTCGACGTTTGAACCGGGCCTAAATGGTTTTCTTATAACTCTCATCATTACTTTATTTTTCCTGTGTGTGTGTGTGTGTGTGTGTGTGTGTGTGTGTGTGTGTGTGTGTGTGTGTGTGTGTGTGTGAGTGTGTGAGTGTGTGTGACCTTATTAGACAGTGTCAGTTAAGTAGCCCGCCTAGAATAGTTGTGCTAACTGCTGGCTACAAAGGCCTTTTTTTTATGTATAAACACATCAAGTAAAATATGTATATGTATGTATAAAAGTATGATGTAGAAAGAATAATAAGTAATAATAACAAACGAATAAATAAATAATAAATTTGAATAATAGTATTAAATTAATGTTCAATTCGGCTCTCAATTAATTAATCAGATTAAATTGTTGTCAGCTTTTACGCTTATGTACAGATCGGACAGAGAAGCGGATCCAGAAAATCCAGAAGAGGGTGTCGAAGAAATAACTAAAACCATCCAATGCACAATACCACTTAAAAGTCGGTTGGTTACACCCCTAAAACCGCCACTGGGACATGTAACATTTTAAATTCTGCCGTTCGAATTCAGAGGTCGAAAATTCCTCCATGCTTAGTAACTCGAGGTGATTATTCGACGCTTTTCGTTAAGCCTCTAGTAGCGCACAGTTAAGTCATATCACACATTCTGTTGCAAATTGCTATTAAGTCTGGTTCTCATATCGGGAAATACCAGCGACAATGTCCCTGGGGGGTTGAGTGACCAGGATACTGTTCCGACATATGACAACACCGTCATGCAGACAGCAGATCGAGGGTACATCGCTGGTCTCTATCGCCCATGTGCCTACGAAGTTGACTCAAGCTCAATTTCACAGGCAGTTAATAATAATAATAATAATAATAATAATAATAATAACTTTATTTCTGTGTCAAAGTATAAATCTTGTTGCCGTGGAAAAGCAACATCGCGTGAGTAATCGAATGTCAGATTAACTGTTACCACCACATGGTACTGCTCCCTGTGGCTCACTTCGGGGTGTGCCAGAATAAAGGTAAATGTATAACGCTTGTGTTGGGTCTTGATCATTCTCAGTCCGTGCCACAGTAACGGAGATGACAGGGATGTTCAGGAGGTGTGCCATTGATAAAGTACAAGTAGTAACTGGCGCAGTTCAGGACTTGAATATTGATGGACCATTGGCAGCAGCTTGAGACCCAGTTGAAACAGACCTGCCTGATGACTTTGCCATCTCCTACAGTTGGATGAGAAGCATTTAACCAGCCTGTGGCATCGGTGCCACAGTTGTTAATAGGAACGCATGAAGTAGGCATTTTTGTTCCTGCGTTGCCTTGGAAACGGTACCACGCTGGTCCAAGCCCGTCATCACAAAGGCGAGGTGAAGAGACGTGCGTCATTTTCCGGTCACCGCTGCTCAGTGTTTGATAACTTAGGCATTCTAAGAATAGTAATGCTGTATGAGTTGATTTAAGCATACCAGTACAGAAGTAATGACAAAGTATTCCTAAGTTGGCTGTCTTGAATTCCAGGAACGAGTTTCAAGAAATCAATATATTTACGTACTCAGAACTTAAATTTAAAAGGGTTCCGAAACGTCGGCAATATATAAGAAAAATTAAACAATAGACAGAGCCGTAAACAGGTCATCTTGTCGCTGAAATTTGTGAATATTTTACTTTAGGTCGAGGCTAACGGTGTACAAGTCCTTTCTCAGTACTTTTATTCAGCGGTCATGGTTCCGAAACGTCGGCAATATATAAGTTAAGTCTTTAGTCTAACTGGTTTAGTTTATGGTTTATGGTTTTAGCTATTTAGACGAATTTTCAACAGGTTACAGTCACCTCGATTTCCCGAAGTGCCAAGCGACTAGGGAAATTGGTTCGTTATAACGAGGTCCTATTCCATACAGTTAAAAGGTCGGGCTGAAGAATATCGTTCGTTATATCGAGGACTTCGTTATATAGAGGTTCGTTGAATCGAGTTTCCATTGTAGCTGTTGATTGATTGATTAATTGATGACTTTATTAACGTGTCAGCAAAATCTAGCAGAGGAGACTCCCCACTGTTAATAGGGGACACCAACTATTCTAAAATATAATCTTAAGATACAAATCGAATCAATATAGAATCGAACAAGAAATCTACATAGAATTAAAATCAGAAAACAAACTGATGATGGCTACTAACATAAATACAACTAAAACTCTAATCATAGTCATCAAAGTTTTAACAAAACGTCTTTAGTTTTTGGATAATTCAACGGTGATAAAAGTGATCCCGCTAATTGAGGTCAGAGTTTATTTGCTAGTAAATGATACTTCGATATTTATACAGTGATACTCACCGTCTGGTAAACAGTATCTTTGGCCGTCTCCATGGTAACCTGGCTTACAAGTGCAATTGTACGAACCAACAGTATTTGAGCACACAGCTCTGCCGTTGACACAGTTGTGAGCACCACTTGCGCATTCATCTATATCTAATTGAAGGAAAGAACCAATGCGATGTTATCAAGACTGTTGCAAGAACCATGCCTGCCCAGAAATTGAGTCGCCAATGCCAAAAATGCAAAGGTACTGGTTAAAGACATATCCCGCTCAAAAGAAAAAGCATAAATACGAATGGTGGGATGCCGCAGCAAGGATAACCTGAGGAGAGTTTACATCGATCAACCAAGCTGCAAACGGAGTGAGTGAAGTTGACGATTATATCGTTTCCTTTAGGGTGTGGAGCAATACGAAATGCTTATACAGAATATATACTATCTTGTGACCCTTGGCGCATAAGGCCTCAGGATCTATAGTATCCTGTTAGCTTTTTCGTCGCGCCCCTTGGCACATATCAGATTTTCAGCTTTATTATTATTTTATTATTATTATTATTGCACTATCACAGATGATAATATATACATAACAATGCATTACAAGACCAAAAAAAGCTAGGACAACAAATTACGTAAATAGTGAAAAGTAAAATGTGCGCAGTCACCATTGTAGCTTAGGCTTTCGTGCAATTAACTGGCGTAGACATTCACAGAAAGTTACATGTATAGAGAAAGAAAAAGTGCAAAGTCTTACTTACATATTATGAAAGGTGTTCGCCATCGGACAATGGAAAGTAATAGTTAACAATTATTCACCAAAGTGGAGATGAATAGTGGTGGATATTTACCGAGCCGCGAAGCGGCGAGGTAAATATCCACCACTTTCACCGACACTGAGGCGAATAATTGTTTTAGTATATACCACATAAGCTGAATAATTAGCGGACAAAAACGTTTCTTTATGTGTGAAAATATACCGAAAAGCGGTCGGAAATTGTAAAATCTCGCGCGCCGGCTGCTCGGAGGTGAATAGTACTTGCTAATCACCTCTAGATAACCAATCAGAGCGCGCGAAAAGCACAATTCACTTGTATGGTACATACTAAATAATAATAATCAAATTATTGTTAGTAGTAGGCACTGGCAGGGATACCAAATTAATACATTATTGGGTATTTAGAAGGTACAGTTTGTATTGACTGTAAAAGTGGTTATATGGTATTTTTTATTTAGAGGGCCTCAGAATCTATAGGTGGTTTTCGGTCACGTGACCACCTTACAATTGGCCGCCATATTGTTGCACATGCAAACACGAAATACGAAGCTAGTTAACGACAACAAAATGGTTTTGTTTGCAATTATTGGCTGTGGGACGCGAAGTGTCCGTGATAGAGGGGTTTCTAGCAAGAATACCTTCAATTATAAGTAGTGAAGGCGAAGAAGTGAGGAAACTTTTCGAGGAGAGGCGCAAAAAAAATGGATATCTGTGATCAGTAGAGAAGACCTGGCAGACACCATTTTGGAGCACGGCCGAGTTTATGGCAAACATTTTATCTCCAGACAAGCGGCAAAACTGTGGGATTGGTACAATCCAGATTGTGACCCAAAAATCTGGGTCATAACAAATGCGATTCTGCCGAAAAGCTTCAAGTCGATCTTGAAGCTGCCGCGAAGCGAAGCGAGAGAGCTGCCAGAGAAAGTTGAAACCTGTTGCGGCAGTACCAAATTCTTCAAAATTTCTGTAACTTGGATTGATTTGTGATACTAGCATACTTAAGTTCATTTAAGCTAACAGCACAG
The DNA here is from genome assembly GCA_016490735.1 of Pachyseris speciosa. Classification (NCBI taxonomy): domain Eukaryota; kingdom Metazoa; phylum Cnidaria; class Anthozoa; order Scleractinia; family Pachyseridae; genus Pachyseris; species Pachyseris speciosa. Next base: position 585,877 of record JAEMWC010000136.1, on the reverse strand, counting down.
ACAACAAAGTGGCAGTAGTTCAGCTTAGTTGTAAATAGCTGTTGCTGAACCTGGTAATAGTATTCATGTGTGCTGAGCAGTAGGAACTGCCTAGTACTGTTCTTTTTCAGACAAGAGGAAGGTTTTAAAACATATGAATCAAACTCACAGTTCTCTATACAGAGGGGACATTGAATCTCTCCACAACCGTCACCGCAGTAGTCGCAAGAACATAGAAAATCTGGAGTAGTATGCATCCAATGATGCTCTTGATTAATGAAGAGACCGCATTTAACAACCTTGAAGTTCACATGGCTTTTTTTTTTCATGGATTCCTCAGAGTCAAGGATTGCCGAGGCTTCATGCCTGCACCGGTGTCGCACGGTCTTAATATTTATCTTATGCAGTTCAGGGTAACAAATTCTTTGTATCAGAGACTGGGATAGCAATGCAGGGTCTGAATGTGCTGCAGCCTTACTCTGAGAGGCACCAATCCTCCCTACCCTATGATTAAAAAGTTGGTGCCACTTAACTGTGCAATTGTGAAGGTGTCTATTATTAATTTGTCGCTCGGTTATTAGAATGTTGGTGCTTTGACAAATTTTCAGTAGCTCATTGTAGGACATTCCCAGTATGTTATTCTTGTCGAACAAATTCATTACGGCCGGGATTTTGCGACTGGGCAACACGTACCTGTCAGGATATGGAGGTACCAGGCTCAGTACTACAGGCTTTGTTTTGCACTTGCTGAGTTCATCATAAATGTTTTCTATTTCCGCTTGTGTCGGCGCTCGCACTTCCGGTTTCTGAGCGGTGCTTTCAGTAAAGACTTTCAAGTCCCCAGAAAGCTGGAGGTCCTCAGGTAGATTCTCTATGGTTCATCAAGGCCAGCATTCATTTCCTAGCTGATTTAAAATTGATATCGCGGACCCTAGTGTATTCTACCTAGTTCGCGAAGCTTGGTAGTATCCAAGAGCATTTCACTCAGTTTGAGTAAAGGAAAGTCTTCCATTGACCCTTGTCCAAGCATCGATGTAAAAAACCACACTGGCTATATGTGAACACGATTCGTCCAGTCCTGCCTTGCACCCCAAACAATGAAGGCACTTTATAGCCCCATCCTTCTCGGTAATAATCCAAATTGGTATCAATGAATCATTCATGGACTGAGAGTGACACACTTTTGCTAAAACCACGAACTTGTTTACGCTTATATGTTCTTGCACGTTGAAAACGAAGACCGACACCTTTTGATTGTAAGCCTTGAGACTTCGGAAAGATTTAAATTGCTTTTGCGTGTCGAAGCTGGTCAACCGACGGAAGGCAGTTGGGTTCGAAGCGTTTCCCGTCTATCAAAACAGGATCGATTCGAATAGTCGAGATTTTCTTAAGATAACGCTCTTTGACTCTTACATCCAGCTTTTTAGCGTAATCAGATATTGGAATTGAGACTGTATTGTCTGCATCAGAAAAAGGAATGGGAAGTTTTTGCTAGAAGCCATTTTTTTCTATTGTAAACTGACAGATATTCTAAGTTTGGGCTGTGATGCATGTATTATTAGCTAAAACACGTGACTTAGGTGTACATCAACATGGCGGGAAATTTATTCTGACGCCACGTGATAAAGCTCTATAGTATTTATAGGATTTATTGTTAAAAAACTCAAATGGGTTTAAATTAAAGCAGACTTGATTTTGTTTCCCTTTAACTTTTTCTTCAATCTTTACATTAGTTTATCTAATATAGGAACTTAATAATCACTTATTATTTAACTCGACTTATTGACAGCAATTTTTTCATTGATATTTGTTTTTCCCTATGCTATCTGCCTCGATTAAGTTTTGGTTATATGTAAAGCTAAATAAAGTATACAATAATAGATATCGTTGATCTTTTGATAGAAATGCTATCATTGTCCAAGGGCTGTTTAGTATTTCATTATTCCGAAACATAAAATGTTTCACGCCCTACCAGCACAGTTGAAGCCATTCCCAGTAAAACCAGTTTTACAGGTGCAATTAAACGAGCCCGCGGTGTTCTGGCAGACGGCATTGACATCACATACAGGCACTGAGGCATTGCATTCGTCGATGTCTGAAATTGAATATCGCTATACTGTTGTATGACTTAAAATCCCCATGAACCTAAGATTCAGGATGAATATATGCATGATTATGCATTTGACCTGCCAGTTATTATGGAAGATTCTGATACACAGATATCGACAGGCGTCTCCTTTACCAGTACAGTGCTCTACTATCCTACATTAGTATAAATCTACTGGCGTTCTATCACGAATGCCGTTCTCTGATTGGCTACGCTACTCGCTATCTATTCTGTGATAGATAGTGAGTAGCGATTGTCAACAAAATGTCGGCCGCTTCTTCGGGTTTTCGAACTGTCTGCGAAGAGGATTTAGACAATTTACTTGTTTAGTTTTGAACGACTAGTAGATTTACACTAAAACAATTAGATTATTCGCTCTCGATTTCTATGCGTGATAGCTGATTCGGGCTACGCCCTCATCAGCTAACACGCGATAGAAATCTGAACCTCCTAATCTAATTGTTAATTAGTAGCCACAAGTGAGTAGTTCAAACATGATATACAATTAACATAATTTATCAGCCCTAGCCAGGGGTTTTGGGTATACGGTATCTAGAGCCGTTTTAATTCAGGTATATGGTATTTTTGTGTTACAATTTGGGTATAAAGTATCTAGTTTTTCCTGAAGTTTAGGTATTCGGTACGCAGACATGAATTAAATGCTTCAAGAAAATTTTAGGTATTAAGTACCGCACATTTTACAATTTATACCTCTTACTAACCGAGTTCGAGGTCCGTACCGTAAGTTACGGACCGAGTTTTTTCCCGTTGATTTATGGCCCAAGCGCGAAGCGCGCGGGCCATAAATTATTGACCAATCACAGCGCGCGTACTAAGTAAGAGATATAATAATAAGGTATATTGGTATCTTATGGGGATAAAACCGGGTATAGTGGTATCCCACTACCCTTTACCCCACCCCCTACCCCCCCCCCCCCTCCTGGCCGGGCCTGATTTATTCGGTTCAGTATTCAGTGTGTGAGATGGCTTGATAGTTTAGTTGTTCGGGCACTACATCAACCAAAGCTGGAATTGTTTTCAATCGATTTCTCAGTTGCTGTTAAGAATATAGAGCTACGTGTGATGCTAATAGCTGGACTCAACATTAGAAAACATCAACTCGCAGAGGGATACCTAGACAACTCACCCCCGGTAAGCATGTTACAAGGAGCCAAAACAACCTGGCCAGGTTTGATTGAATCGAGCCAGTAGTTACCGCTGACCGCTTTGTCTCCTTCGCTCGCTTTGATTTCCACACATGATTCAGCGGGCAGCTCTGGGATGGAGCCAA